>JAQFYB010004772.1:0-15405 GCA_034694085.1 Pogonognathellus longicornis
TCTTTGACAAAGAGATATTTTAGACATGTTAATTAACAACAGAGTTACTATGAGAACCAAAATCCTAACAGTACCTACGTGTATATGCAGATAACAAGCAGAATAAGAGATATCAAATAATATGAGCGGACTGAAAGAAGTTTCAAATGTAGTATCTACTAAGTTTTATGATTTGGATATTTTATTACCACAATTTTTGCAATAAAATATACTAGATCACAAAATTAAGTAATTAATCAGATTTAGATTCAATTTTAGAAGCAACAAGGTCAATGTACCTCATTAATAGGCTTTTATATCCACTTACACTGTGTGTCATGCAAATGCCCTGGGAGAAAAAAATCGACTCATCGTGTAACGAAGAAACTAAGGTAAGAAGGCAAAAATTTTACAGTACAAGACAAGACATTATGTTCATAATAATATGTAGGTACAAATTTGTTCCAAAAAGGAAAGCAAGTAAGTAATTTCACCTAGTAAGAAGAACAAGCATGCCTTAATATGTATTGTCATAATATGTTTCGTTGAACACGAACGTTCATGAAGTATTCTCGGAAACCTAAAAAATTTAAAAAATCCGGCTAAAAATGTGATACAAGACATTGTGTAAAAATATTGTATATAAAAATGGAATATAATAATGAATGCTTGTAATGAAAATGGGGAGTTTGTGCCTGTAGTTTCTGTAATTGTATTTACAATGCGTGCGAACAAATTTGAACTGAGACGAAAAGACACACAACACAACACCTTTTGTACAAGAATAACACAGCTTAAAACTCATCAGATTTTTAGCTTTCATTGAATTGTAATTTGAAATGGAGGTTGTGAGTCTTGTGAGTCAATTGCATGAGATATGTTAGACACTTAAGTATGAGCACGAGACCTCCAGCTGAGACAAAATGAGCTGCAGTATAATCTCATATAACTTTTGCATGAAATCCAATGAAATATATTACATGCACACTCACAGAGTGAATACACCAACTATACGTGTAAAATAATGAAATGAAATGCGATAAGACAAAACCAGACATTGCAGAAAATATAATTATACTATTTCATTCCCTCGCCTCTCTATCTCATCTGTTTCCTACACCCAACATTTATGATTTGCGATTGTAAATTTTTAATTCTGAGATCAAGGTGCCTTTCTCACCTTCAGTTCAGTAGGCTTGTTCGCAATTAACATTTTGTCTAGCTTCTCCCTATGCACCCTACCAACATAACATTTTAACAATAAAATACAACAAACTTAACTACACATGTAGGTTGTCTAAATATTAACACGGAATATCAATATAAGTATTATTTATACAATACAATATACAATATATTTCTTTGCTATTTCTCATTCCTATAAAATTTGTAAAGTTTCTAGTGCATTTTATATAGTCTGGTGGGTTTTATATTGACTTGGGCTATTATACTTATATCGCAAATTGTAAAATGTATTTGAAAGCAAATAAGTATAGTGCTCATGAACTTAATAAATAATCTTTACCTACTACAGTGCTATTTAAAATTGGTTTTATTTTCTCGGCTTTTAATTAACGTAGTTTAAAACCCAATAAAAATCGCCATTGAAAATTAATTGTTATACAATATTTACGACATCCGCTTGTATCGGTAAAACAGGATTATTGTACTCCTAGGGGAACCTTTTATCAAAAAAACAAAGATTGTATCCTGAATATTAAGACAATATATATTCATAGACTCACAATACAAGTCATTATAGGTATGTGTATTAATTTAAAGAATTTCGTTGTAAAAAATCAAAGTGTTTGTTGTGAAGACAGAGGAAACTTGCCACGTTTTCTTCGTACCTACTACCTACTTATTAGAAATGATCAATGGATAACCGGAACCAGAACCGAACCGTTGACGGTTCGGTCCGGTTTTAAAGTTTGGATTTTAAAACGGTTCCGGTTCGGGACGGTTCTTGATCTTTCGGTTCCGGTTCTTGTACAGTTCTTAAACTTTTCAACTAATATTATGACTGTGAACGACCAAGGAAATCTAGCAAAATTAATCCATACTATCATTTTTAGCTTCTGACAATGAAATTTTAACATGAATCCCATGTATAATTTTTCTAAAAACCGGTTCGGTTTCGGTTCGGGTATGTGATGAATAGTTTCGATTCGGGTATGTGATGAATAGTTTCGATTCGGGTATGTGATGAATAGTTTCGATTCGGGTATGCGGTGAATGGTTGCGGTTCGGGTATACGATTAACAGTTCTGGTTCCTAATTTGTCTAAATTGCCGGTTTCGTTCCACTTCGGGTATAAAATAAATGGTTCCGGTTCGGTCCGGTTCCTATAATTCTTAAAATCTACCATCTCTACTACTTATGTACGTCTTAGTAAAAATTGGTAGTAGAGTAGATTCTGTACGACGTGGATTTTAATGTAATAAGCATACTGGTAATGGAGTAATGGGTTTACACTTGTAAATAAATAGGAAAATATCCATCATAAATGTATCTGAGTCTGTATTTGTATATTAACGACACGTACTTGTCAAGTAAACACATAATAAATGTTGTCAGTAATTGCCAGAACAGTACCTATCTCGGCATGTGCTTTTTAGTATTATTTACGTGAGCAGAAAAGGCAATAAATGGAAAACTATTACAATTACAATCAACTTCTGTTGTAAAAGTAGGTAGCCTTGTGGTCATAAAGTTTCAGGTATAACCACTGCAGATCTCTTTATATGGCTAATTGTATGTATTTATTATGCCGATTTTCACGCAAGCTCCTTATTTGCATCAAAGCAAACCAACCAACAACGCAACGGCTTCAGTGTCTCATTTCTTTTTACTGCACACACATGCGGCCGACATAAAATTTTCGTGCTGGAAAACAGTGGTTAGTATTTTGACTTATGTGGCCATTAAATTATAAATTTTTATTGTAAGTGCTTGTAGAATTCCGCGTTTGACATTATTTGCAATAAATTATTCTCCTCAGATACTCCACAGGATTTAAATTATTTGCTTTACATCCACTCTTAGAATTCAAACCATAGCCGGTCCATGTAGGTTTGCATTATATACACATTACACACAAACTATAAAAAGGAGTCCTACTAAACCGTAGGCAATAGGGGAGGTAACAAGACTAAAACAATCTTTCATGAAATCTTCTCGCTCATGACATCTAAAGTTCAAGGGAATGAATTTCACATTCACGACTCATTACAGCGTTACTTCTTTATTTTGCATTCGGAATTTACACTGGCTGTAAATGCAAAGCCAAACTTAATCATTTAAATTGAGTTGGAGTGGACTTTGCAGTGAAGGTCCTCTATTTTCCGTTTTATTTATACACAGACTTTTTCATACTTATAATGCTGCTTTACATTTGCAGATATATATTATATCACTATACAAAATATTACATACAATATTCATTAAAATATTCAGTGTGGAAAATATTTAATCATCAAAATGTTAGACACTTCACCTTTCATACTTGAAACTATTTTATATTTGGCTAACTTTCAATTCACTGTTAAAATAGGACTGTAAGATAATATACCACTTACTTATAGCATTATGAAAGTTTTCCACAACAGCCCATCTGTCACTTTCACTAATGCATTTCATACTTTTTCATTTATTTCCATAAACTTGCATTGGGACAAACTCCCAGAATCAAAACCAAGCAAGATTCGCATTAGGCAACAATGAATATTTAAACAGACATAATTACCCTTTTACTTTCGCTCCTTGTCTGCATTGGGAATTCGATGCAAGCACAACTTCAGCATTAAAATTTAGTGGATGATTATTACATGCATCATGTTCTAAGCATTATAATTCTGTAGCTATAAGGGTGTATCAAGATTATTTTATTATATGAGATCAGCAACATTTTGCTCTCGTAAAACGCAGTTATATTTTTATATATCCCTCAGCTCAATATTTTAAAAAATGCATAGATTTTTTACATTGCACGTTCATACATTATTATTGTATTACTATTAATTTACTACTTACACCTAATGAAAATGTACACCTTGGTATATTGTGTGCATTTATATTTTATACACGGATTTTATTTTGTAAGATTTCGGTGTATTAGATATACCGAAGATAAGCAACAGCATGGCTTAAAAATTTCCATTAACTTGGAATGCGGTTTTGACAAGTTTTGTTTTGCGGAAATCAGCATGAAAAGAGAGAACCAGATCGAGCTCCAAGGTTCAGAGACATGCATCTGTAGCCTGTGAATTTTGATTTATACCGTAATACATGAAAAAGGTGATTTACAAGCGTTTTACATGGTATAACTGCAAGGAGTACAAGTACACATGAAAAGATGCAAAACATCCTGTTAATCCAGTCCAGTAGAAAAGCAATTTCTTCTTAAACTAAATTTATGAATACATTGAGAGCTACAAAACAAATACCTTAATGCATTATTTCAGATCTATCGTTTGACTTTGACCTCTGCGTTTGTCCACCTACTGAATGACAGTTTCTTTCTGAGGGACACATTTATGACAGATATTTCTTGCATTCAGAGACAATCGATTTAAGATTCCACCGGACGAAAAATCTTGTTACCTGTCGGTCTCCAGTCGACGTGACATACTACTGCTGTGTTGTACATGCAATTACGTACATAGTAATAAAATCCTGCATAAAAGATTAGAATAAAACATAAAGCAAAATGTAAAAACATGTCTCATAAGATATTACACTTGACCGCATTCCAGTTTTGCAAACAAAACATTTTTACAAATATGTTCGACATTGAATTTAACAATAACTAAATAAAATTTAAATGTGATTAAAATGGGTCTTAAATATTACATATAAAACGATCGTGTGTAAAACTGTAAGTCAACGTTGGGAGATTGTAGCCATGTGTGCACGTGTATTACTTAACAGGATGAAAATTGTCTGATGCAACAGCTACCAAGTTTTAGTCAGTAGTATTAGATTAGACACAATTTGGACTGACTAATTATACTTAAACTGACATTGACAATGAGTGATACGGCGTTAAATGATAAGCGTGAGTACAACACTGCAATTAGAAATTGTTATGTTCCTTCTGGATTTCTTTTATTTGTGCTACTGTGATAAACCTTAATTAAGCCACTAATTAAATGAATTTTTTGAGTAAAAGCTGTAAGACAAGTATACGAGCTCCTTGTAATAGGTATTATGGCAAGCGATAAGAAACAGTGTCATGAATGACATATTGTATGCAATTTGTGTTCTACTCTACGGTGGTATCATTATAAAGATACTGAATTGTGTGTATAAACTTTTGTATGAAATACTTGTACTAATTGTAGTGACGATAATTTTTCTTTGTAGATTGATGGTCAGTTTCCTCCATTTGAGCGGAAGTAATTGATAACACGTTTAATCTGTTCGCACATCGTTAACCACTTAGATACTTGCTAGTAAATAAAGTGTCTAAGCGATAGCTTATGTTGCAATGACAACAATCGCCATTCCTTTGTAGGCTGGTTATTACTTGTGTGCGTTTATAGAGGTGTATAGTGCTATAAGTTGGTCATAGTAATAATGATTGTGGAAACATTGCATTGGTAGAAAGTACTAGCAGTGCTTCCATTCATATGAAATACAAATGTTTAACTAACAATAAGTTAATGAACTTTGAGACAAAGCTTAATTACATTGAATTTACATAATATATAATGGGAATATCCGCACCCCTGTAGTTTCATTTACATATGAAACAACGCAGCCATAAAAATTAAAAGCAATATCAATAGCTGTCCAGCATTGTTTCTGTCGCAATATATTACTGAAACAACTTGACTTGTTTTTCACACAGGATTTATACTATACACTGAAAAGTCATTAAATGTGCGGTGCAGGCGTACAACTACATCCTACAGCCCATCACTACTGCACACGGAAATAATTTACAAAATTCATACTATACCTACGATTGTAGAATACATGCTCAAATTGAAAGAGACACAGACAACTCTCTACTACAAAAGCCCATCTAACTAACCCTATGTGAAAGATACACTCCAAACAAACTGAAACAAAGATTCCACTTTATATACACTTGGCGAATGTATCAAATTCCTTATTTCATTTGACACCTACCCACTGTATATTTAATTCTCACAATACAGTATTTTCATTGTGCATCAACAAATATTTTCCTTATGTGTCATTTTTAAATGTAATGCCAACAATGTTACTAATTTTACTTTTACACACAGCTTTCACATAGGTTGATTTTTTAAGCTTTGCAATATTTTGTGAGAAAAATGATATTTACAAATATTTCAGGATACTATGTTAAGGATTGGGAAAATTGTATGCTTGATTCTATTTCGCACCTAAGAATACATAGATTGGTTTTTTTAAAAAAAATTACAACTAAATAACTAATTTCAAAACCTCAAAATAATCACATTAGACTAAATATTTATTATATACCTAATATATTTATTAAATTCTATATTGTACCATATAATATCTTTAGACAACATGCAGTCATGATAGTAATGGTACAGGTGCTAATACAAACTACAAAAGCAGGTAGGATGACTTCATTCTTTTAACTGTGGCTTTGAAAATGTTTCTCATTTCTGAACAGATATGTTTTTTTGTCGCAGTTCTTCTCGATACGATCACAATGAGACATTCTATGAGTACTACCTGCCATACATGAATTTGTAATGTACTTCTACAAAAAGCTATATTTATCATTTCGTCATCAACACATTGTGTTTAAAATGCATCATGTTATCATCGTTGTTACTATGATGAATGAATGATGTAAATGTAATAGGATAAAACATGATGGTATAATATAGACGCTACAATTATATTATATGATATAATTCTATTTAGTAATTTAAAATGTGATGGTGTGATTAATAAATAGAAGAGATGCTAAGTAGATTTAAGTTTGGACACGAACTATTGAGCATAGCACTACTATTATAGAGATTTGACTGAAATGCATTGTAATATATATACAGCAGGTAGATACACATAATTCATATACCTAGATATTTAGGATACAATGGAAAAAGATCATATTTAGATTTATATAAGATCGTATTTATAATAAATATAATAGTGTTTAATTCTGAAGGAAGGGTGTATCTATTTACAAGAACACCTTAATGTATAGTAACTATCATAATAATATTTGTGAGATTGTATGAAGGTATATACACAAGATGTGGGTACATCGGAGGAAACGTCTAGTATGGAAGTGAAGTGCAACACATGTATCCTATAATAGCTGTCAGTGTCAGTTACAGCGGAGCTATAGTTAGAGCACGTAGCTATTATGTGGTTGTAGGTTGGTTTTTGGTTTGTGCTGAAGAAGTACGAAGTGCGGTGTAATGTGAGATCATAACTCATTGGAAGGGGCAATGAATAAGAATTAGATCGAAAGATGAGGCAAAAAAGTTCAAAGTTCCGCGTCGGCATGAAAGGGTCCATGGACTAAAGACTCCTGCAGAGCGGGTCATGCGAGAAGACACCCCGCTGCCATTGCCCTTTCCTTCATTTCTTCCTTCCCGTGTATTTTGTGTGCAGTGCACCCACTGGACCTGCAAGGTGGTCCACCAAATTATACTCATCTCTCCCTCATTTATTATTCCTCTTCATGTTCCCAACCTCAGCTCTGTCTTATCAATCCGCCTCCTCTCACCAACCACCAACTACCAAGACTCACCTGAGACACCGTCGTCTCTTCCCAGTCACCAGCCCCAGCTCTTCCCGACTCGTTCTCGTCACCCAAACCAACACAACCAGGCCAGACCACTACCAACACATAATAACACTCCAATACCACCTAAACACTAAAACTATACCAAACTGATCATGCACAAACAATACAGCCACACAGCTTCCTCCGTCTGTCTCAGCTCTGCATGACGACCCTGCAAGTCCATAAAGAATAAAGCACCCCACTCTCGTCTTTCTTTTCTTCTCCGCTGCCTCTGTCCAATGATGTGCATGTTCCGTGCTACTTTGCCACTGCACACACAATCTCCCATATATATATCTGTCACATCCTCCCACTTTTCTATTCATTATAACTCTCAAACTGTCATCTCCTCTTTTTACTTCCTTCACTTTCGCTTAATCACACCTCCCCTCTTTAATCATACTTTTCTCTACTATTTTCATTAAAACTCCTCCTTTTAATTCCTCAAACAAAATCTCAAGCTTCGCTATGCTTACCGTTCTTTTCTTACTATTATTCACATTATTATTAATAATGTACCTATGTTTATAATACAAACACAGTTTCACTTTTACCGTTGTCTTCGGCGGTGAAAGAAACTATTCGACTCATATGCTCCAATCCCTGTCTTTTAATATTTAACTGCATCCCAACACATCTAAACGCTTCAAAGCTCATTCAAATAATTTATAGCAATAATTACATATCAGAATTAATAAACGTAATTTTAAATAGTTATTACAAATAAGCAGTCCATGCATTTCATGTCCAGAGTGAACAGTATAATATATTAGACTCTTGTCGGTATAAAGCAATTCAATTTTATTTATTTGCATTCAGATTATTATACTACACTTATATTTAATATAAACTCACTATTTGTAAAGTAAAATAGGTTTGTAGCCAAGGTCGTATACAGGAGGCGGGCATTTGAGCAATTGTCTCCAATTTAGAACCAAAGAGGTTATTTAGCCGTGAAAGAGCTTAAAATCTCACGATTCTTTAGCGAATTGATGCATTTTATTTTTGTTTTGGTTCGAATTGACCCATTTTTTGCACTACACGCCCATTAATAGAAACATTTGAACCATATGAGATTTTTCTCTTCAAGAAATCGCTGGATACGGCCTTGTTGTAACTAAATTAAAAGCACATAGCTTTCATCTAAAACTGAAAGCAATGAATTATTCCATCGTTGGAAAGTCAAGGTAACTTGGCAATGCTTCTTGATATAATATTTTACAGGAGAATATTTATGTGTGCTTTGTTGGCAGCGGCATAGCTGAAAATCCCCTACTATACCGTATATTATAGAGAAAGTGTCAAAACTAACAGGTATTTTAGTAATAACAATAAATATACAGACACAGAATCACAATTGACAATGTGCCTTGTTGGAATTGACTTTTTTCAAGGAGGTACAATTTACTTGAAGAGGAAGAATGTCGCGCTCACTTGTATTTACGCCGTGCTCAAAAATTGTGTTTTGTCATGTTCTGTGTAAGAGCTACAAGTCATTAAGTCTTACCATCATTAAATAACACCCACCAATTTGCCACGGCGAACATGCGATGCAGTTTAAAACATTCAAACTTGTACTATATAGTATGTAGATATACAGATAAAATAATCTCAGTTCATTACGCGTGTACCTATATACACATACCTTTAAGAAAAGTGAATAAACTAGAAGGATGGTTAATATTAATGCATCATTGCCGCTAGACCCACTGTTGAATGTGTATAATATTAAAATGCCCTGATGCCTTCTTCTGGGTGTTTTATGTGACTCCTTGATATACAAAGTACAAATTAAAAGAAAAAGAGAGGAAATCTGTTTGCCTTTATAGTTGTGAAACCCCGGAGTTGATTTTTGACTGGGTGGCTCTGACTTCCCTTTGATATTATTTTCCTACTGTGTACTATTTCTGCTTGTCAAATGATAATTATTTAAATTAATATTTAGTTCTAGCAGCTTATCACTCACTACTCATTCACTAGCATTTAATTCTGCTGTGATTGATTGTCCAGCGTAATTCTAAAGTAATAATAGTGGTTCTAGTAATTATTTTGATTGAATCTTACTTCCCCTGCATGTGTGTGTTGGAAAGACACAGACTATACGGTAGGACGTAAAGCCTTTGTTCTAATCAAAATTGAATCAATATTTTTCCAGTCTGATGGAAAAGTGGACAGCTACATTGTTTATGCGGCGTCTTGAAAGCTGTTTGACTATTCTGACTAGGTAAGTACTAAATATACGTGTTGTAGTTGTAGTGGGTAGTCTGTCTACGAGCAAACTAGTTAGCTACAGCACTATTTGTCTTGATGGAAATCGTATCTACTGCGTATTCAATTAGCTCTGATATAACTAGATAACTGATACACAATTAACGTTCTACGAGTGCCTACAAAAAATCCTCCTGTCTATTAAAAACACAATGCGGCTGTGGAGCACAGAAGCCAAAAGCAACTATTTCATTTCGCTTAAGTAGAGGTAATAAAACCTGGAGGAGATAAACCCGTGTGAGTCAACAATAAAAATGGATTGGCATAACAAACCAACTGACCATACATTGTGTACGTGATATCTTTAAAATCTCATTCTTGTAAAAGAAACTCAGCAACCTCACATGCTTTCATAGACACTTCTACTATAGTTCGTGTAATATCTACACGTAGGGATACACCAAATGCATGAGAAATATCTTTACACACACGAACACCATACACGAATACATTAAACGTATATAAAAATCGTTGAAACATTCTGTAACTATTTTCTTGTTGCACAAATTACGTAATGATACGTGTATGATATAAAATGACTTAGGAGGGAGAGCATCATGGAGCACACATAACATTACATTACAAGCACTGAACTGATGAAAAGAAGCAACAGGAAAAATTTTCCAACACAAAAACGTGAGTTCCAAAGATTGTAAGATGTTATTAGACGCAGCTAGCATAAAATTCAATTTTCATCGTTTTTGACATAAAATAAAACATTTATCCCATATTAACATTCATTATGGCACATTGCACCCTCGTCTTATATCTTTTTATTAGCAAGCCTTATTTGTGCGTATTTGTGTAAAACATAGTGTATTTATCAGCCAAACGTCACCCCTTTAAAACACCTACCACTTCAATTACTACCACTAACTAATAAATCAGTAATTATCTCTTGCGATTAAAGTGCTTCTTTTTCAGATTGAAGGTTAGGCAAAAAATGTAAGTAAGTGTTGCCTTATAACATCTTAAGCGCATAATACATATTTATGAGATTTTCCCATTAACATTACAGATGCAGTCTCAAAATCTTCCACACGAAGCTTTTATAACATCAATTATGACCTTATTGGATTATTAACGGAGAAATGAAGACGCATATTACCTGTTTCCTTCCAATTCAATGAATACGTATTTAATTTAGACCAAACTTGAAGTGAAACACCTGGAAATTCTTTAAACCAAAAACAACACACATATGTACTTTACGAGACAACTATGAAGTTTCCACTCATTTCATCTTTATAGAATGTCAAGTCATCTTGTAAATATCAACAATTCACCGACGACGCTTCCAATTATGATCCAGGATTTGGTAATGTAATAGCCAAAGAGTTATCGGCACATTATTACATGTATCTACAATATACAATAACAATATAATCCTTTGTGTTATGTGTACAAGGAATCCGGCATGGTATGTGTGTTGGCATGTTTGAGGGGGGACTGTCTGTCTGACAGACTAATCTGTGTTAAATCGTCGTCTGTTATTCTTTATGTTGTGTAATGCTTAGTAACTATTACATGTATGTGTGTTGCAACGTGTGTTCGGTTATACATTCCTCTCTGGTTAAATCCATGGATGGAAGGATGAGCCGTCTCGGACGTACGTAATGTAATGGTTATGTATGAGTGACTGTGACTGGAGTATACTATAGGCAGCATAGTGTGAGTGAGAGTTGAGACGGGAAGGAAAGCGATAGAAGGGTAAAGTGAAACGAAGCAATGGTTAATGTGAAATGAAGGATTGAAGAGGATAATGAGCTAAAAAACGTTTAATCCCCACAAATCACCCAACATGTCAACTTCGATCAAAAGATGAAAGCCGCACGACTCTTATTATGATACCGTTCCCTTTCATTTGCAGCCATTTCAAATTGCGTCTTCTCTTCATTTACTGTCTGGACGTTCCGTGTGTGTGTCCTGCCAAGGAAGGCACTATGGGCCTTTACAAAAATTTCCAAGCCATAACTCCGGGACAACCTCCACCTTGTTCGTTTATTATAGCAACACATAAATAACGTGCAGTTTTATTTTTTACGCTTGTTGTACTACTATATTTTTACCTGTGGCTATTCCACGTATTAGTTTACATTACACCTATGCTTTGTATTTTATGTGCACTAAAAGCAATTCATATTGTACCTACTCAACCTGGTTTGCTGGCTTTTTATGACGCACTATTGCATAGGTAAGCAGTTTGTCTTGAGCGGATTTATATGCAAAAGGGTATATGCAATTATTACGTGTGTGTCTAATACAATAATAATTATGAAGTGCCTGATAGTATTAGCCGAAAATCTGCTAAGTGCATGTTTGAAGATAAATATTATGGTTTTATTTTTTTGGTGCCCACATACATGAACATGCAATCAAAATCACCAATCGTAAAATGAGTGATAAAAACTCTATCAACACTAACACTTACATACAATTCACTTAAAAGCCTCAATTACTAAATTCTGAGGAAAAACTAGTCGATATAATACTCAATCACGTGTAGTTTACTTGTATCTCATATGCACCACATGTACTCAATGGATTATTATATTATTACATTCTTACATTTTTACAAAGTAGTTAAGCTGTGTACACACATTAATGTATTTTGTATGTGCTGGAACTATAAAGCGACTTGTTTTTTATAATAAAATTACATTTAATATTGAAATGGTCGCATGAGAAATTATAATCCGATAAAATGGAATTACTTTCTCAGGAAATCGTGTTACAGAAGACAGGAGAGTTAATCATTCTATTCATGAGCGCACAAAACTGAAGTATTTGTTTGTGGAATTACGCTGACAATTATTTTGCATAAGTACGAAAGAGTTGACTGATTCGTTTCATAAAGCTAATGCATGTAAAGGAAGTAAGCAGAGCGTGAAGGATATCAAAGTGCGTATTACGCACATAGCTGAATGGTCGACAGAGGAAATAATGAGACTTTGCACTAATTGTAAGCGTAAGTAGTATGTTTTATGTGCAGATGATTTTTGTGAGCATTCCGCACTGGTTTTTCATATTTTGTCTATGAATATTATGAGTTTTGCTGTGCTGAGGCATCCTATCAGAGAATAAACGGAACAAAGGCAGTCGTCAAGTAAGTAGTTCGCAGAACGTTCAAGCACTTTTTATAGCGGAGAAATAAATGAGACGACTGGGAAATCTGATTTCAGTCATATGATCCTCTACTTTTTTTAGTATTTAGTCGTTGCATTAAAGAAAAATGATGGTATTGCCGAGGATGAATAGTAATCAAAGAGCATGCCGGCACCACTCCACATTGTCGAGAATCATGAAAAATCTGCATAAGAGCAGATGAAAGGAAAGCGCAACAAAGGAACACTTTCCCATCCCACAAAGCTTTCTACTCCATCCACGGACAGCAAAGGATTTTAAAGCTACTACAGGGGCAGGTCTATGCAACAAAATTCGTTTTACCATTTCGTCATACATTTCAGATAAAACTAATACTTGTGCTAATCCCCATCAAAGCTATGCCACCTAATCTAAAATCAAACGATCCGAATTGTCAATATGAAATGGCAACCCTGTCAATATGGACATTTATTTTGGGGACAGCCAGTAGGCAGTCAACCTTTGAACATGTACTTTCTCAATAGCTAATCCTCCATATTGGTCTACACTAAAATAATATCCACCACCATCCTGCTAATACGATGCTTTTTCTTATTTTGTATCCGTATTGTAAAACTTTAAAAGCAAAATAAATCAAGCGTTTCAAAATTTATATTGATCATGATACTCCAATGCACATTTTAAACTCGCTGTCAAGATATGATTCCTTGTTTGAAATTCAATCCATCCAGAAATATAATATATTTTGGTAGAATTGATTTAGTTATTTAATATTCTTAAGCAATAACTCCAAATTGTAATTTCGGTAGAATTTTACAGTATGAAGTTCTATTATTGATAACGACAGTTTCAAACTTTTAATGTTTTAATTATTAAATATTTGTTTTGTGGTACGTGTACTTAGAGTACTTACGAATCATTTAAATCCAAGATACCTTTTCTAGTTCACTTTAAAACGATTATTAATTTGATTCGTACTGCGTTTATCAATAAAGAGGTAAAGTTAATAAATGGTAGATAGTCGAATTAGCTAGTCGAAGTCTACCATTTTCTACTCACAAAACCAAAATCTCATTTTATTCAACAGCGACGGGAATTTTGAGGACCTCGTTCATTTCAATTATCAATATCATACTGGAAATTATAAAAGAGTGATAGCAGAATTATACTGGTGTAGCTTTAATTTTATTACAAACTGCAGTCGAATGTATTCCACTTTGTTATAAATGTGCATAGCAATAGCTATTAGCTACAAACATTGTCGACATCAATGCCGAGAAAAATCTCATATTTCCCAAACCGGTTGTTATATCGAAGCTTTACTTGTTTTATAAAAGCCGAGAAGTGAATTTCATAATAATGCAATTATTTTTTCTCATTGAGCAATTGCCTAATGTCTTTGTCAGCAAATTTCTGTTCTATACGAATTCTCAGGAGATTTGTAACAATGGAAGAGACAAAAGTGGCAATAAGAGGAGCATGTATAGAAACGGACAACTCGTTTCAGCTCTGAGTCGGCCCCGCATTGACAAAAATAAGCGGCTCATATTATTTGAAAACATCACATCGTGAAATCTGATTACGGAATATTTTCAAGCAGTCTTTCATTTACATGATTCTTTGTGATGTGAGCCGCTCTCTTTGTGTCACTGCATTGTCTATGTACTTGGATTACATAATATCTCTACGACATGTGCTTCTTACCAATTTATCCTTACCTACTTACACTATACTACCATTACATTCTCTAGCTTCTAAGCCTCTAAATCTATTATAGGCTCTTAAACGCCTACGATTATTAACCACTTACAAAGCCCCCAATTTAAAAGGTTGTCATTTTCTGACTAAGTAAAAAACAGTCAAAAAGTTCAAATAATTTTAACTCATTGTGAGACTGAGCTTCTCAATCCAACCCAGAGAAAATCCCTCCCAGGTCCCTCACACACAAAAATGAAACAACCTCTTCAAGTTTTATTTCTTCATTGAGTAGACGTGCGTGATCTTGTCATGCTGAATTACCATTCGTTGACATGACGAATGATAAGACAAGGACGAAGAAATGCATCACTACTCCGCTATTGCTTAGCTTATTTTTGTAATTATACATAACAAAACGTGCTTTGACTGAGGCTTTTTTTCAAATCATATCTGATGGATTACACAACATTTATAACTTTAAGTGGCGTGAAACAAATAAATGCCACATTGGCCTTAAGGCTGGGGTCTAGAGAGTCTATCTGCCATCTATCGGCAAACATTGCATTAAATCACAAAGGTTTTGTCCCGCG
>JAQFYB010004773.1:0-15403 GCA_034694085.1 Pogonognathellus longicornis
ATTCAAACCGAGGTTCGAACTCTGGACCTTAGTAACTGCTATGGAAGAGCTATGCCACTAGGCCAGATGACTGACTTGTCATTTAATTTGAGTAAAAATTTACTACCCATATTTTATAGTACATATGATGATTCTGTAATTTTTGTCAACAGTTATGCTAATAAAATTTAAAATTTTATTTTTTCTAATAATTATTCAACCACATTGGTCAGGATGTCAATCATGGTTCAACTTTGTTAAAATTCATTTCAAAACAACTTTGGTTTATATTGATTCAAACCAGAGCTATTAGTAAGCATACTTCCTGAAGTGAGTAGGCCTTTCACAGCTACGTTAAATTCGCCACAATACTGAACTGTTCCTTTTTCATCTTTGTAAACAATTCTAGCAAATCCGTTGAACTGTAATAAAATATTCATATAAAAATAAAAGAAATGAAGTTTATGTGCATACATTTTTCAATAGATACAGCATCAGTTTTTTCCGAGCCAATTAATATGTAATTTAGGAGTTGTTGAAGAACGTGGATTATATTTTAGTATTTTTTAAAATACGGATTATACTCACTGCAGGAACTCCTGCATTGATCTGAAAAGTTCTTCTAAATCCAATCATTGTTCCAGCTGTCAAATTTTGACAAGAACCGATAACAATGAATTCGCAAAAATCGGCGCTGTTGTCATATGTAAGTCCGGTTAATGGAAGTGTAGGTGCCATCACAACACCTTTAAAGGCTATTTTATTAATGCCGACAGCTGTACAAAAAATAAATTAATTCTGTAAATTGTAAAGATATTATTGTGTCAATGTATAAAAAGTCGTAAAATTATGATGTCATAATTACACAATGTCAAATTAGTTTCAACTGTGTAGGTGCCTCCTTTCTCAAGAATGCATGGATCTCCTTCGCAGCCAATGAAATTGCACTCAGACTTTATTTGATTTCCGTTAGGTGGTGCATCTGGAATACCTGCCGTATTAAATATGTATCCCAAATTTAAAAACATGTGTTTTCAATCGTAAATTAATAAGACTCACTTTGCAGTAGATAACGAGTGCTAATTAGCATATTTCTGGTTAAGAATGCTTACCTTTAGGACAATCCCTGAAAGTTACCCGCTTCCCTAACGAGTAGGTGACGCATAAGAAAAGAAAACTGTACACTTTAAACATCATAATATCTTCTATCCTCTAAAATTATAATAATAATAATGCAAGAGACTTAAAATCGTGTTACAACATTCACAATTTAATAGCAGAGAGTTATTTATGCATTCAAAAACAGCAATCACTTATAGCTATTTGTTGTGAGGCCAATCTGTTGAAATCTCTTTGTTTTTCAACGAAATCGAACGTATGATGATTTTACGAGTAATTGTGAAACATTAGAAGTAGACGTCTATTTAATGATGTAATTACTACATGTATTGTTCTCATTACAAACCAGATTACATACAATAACCAATTCCCATTCAGTTTATAAGTTTTTTAAAAAGCGGACACCATCACGACACTTTTGAAGGACATGCATTTCTGAAGTCTTAGAGCACACACGTTGAAATACATGTAATTTTATTAATATTAGTAACGCAAATAACTTGTCATATTAATGAGACTGTAATTACATGATGAAAGGATAAATGAAACTATAACACTCAATTTCATATAATTTTCGACTAATATTAATGTTTTATTAGGATGTAAATGAAGTTTATGGTACCTAATAGGAAAGATTATTAATGTTTTAATGCTCAAAGTTTTTTTTAAACCAATGTATGTCCAAATAAATGAAGACCTCTCCCATTTCTTAGTACGTTATCTGGAGGGGTCAAATTTTTGTCGAAATTTTTATTTGGAATTTGGAACTTTCATTTTTCCATTTCACCCTTCAGTTTACTGTACTGCAATTTCGATTGGGCACATCTAGGTCTAATTATTAGGGTGTACTATAATATTAATGCCATTTAAATATTTTTGATTTTAGGTCAAAATAGATTTTATGACTTAGTATTTAAAAGTATGGCAACTGTAATCAGATTTTTATCAATTTCTAACAATTGAAATTAGAATGCTTATAATATGGTCCAACTTTATATTTTGCTTCAATCCAAACTTCCAGCTTTGACATAAATTGAAGAAGTGCAGATTATGGAGGAGGGTACCCGACGCATTATTATCATAATGATGTATTGAGTTTATTAAGTAGCGGAAGCTACTTTATAGAAATTATTTGTCAGTCTGTCTGTCCATCCATCCATCCGTCTATTCGCGTGATAACTCAAGAACGAATCTACACACAGGCACGTATCTAGAGGGGGTGCACAGGGTGCACGTGCACCCCCCAGAATGCGTTTGCTATCTCAAAAATAGCGTATTTTACCATAAGATTAACAACATTTGGAAAAAAGATCGCGCTACGCGCGATTTTGATGCGCTTCAGTTGGTTTGAACTTAATTCAAGCGCTGTATGCACTCAATTGTACCTGATATTCGAATTTTGCTCTATCATTAACTAATTTCTGTAAACAAAACTTGCTGTGCACCTCCTGCTTACGATCCTAGTTACTAGCCCTGCCCGGTAGCGTTGCTACTGCCTCCTCTCTTGCCTGCCCGGTAGCGTCGCTATCAAATTTTTACATTTTCTGTATGACTGGGGATTTCGAAGGTGTAAGCAAATTAAAGAGAGTCTACAGTGTGATTGGTTGCCTATGCATATTATACTCCTAATATGTGCCAGTCGTCCGTAGTGCCACTCGCCTGAGTAGTTTAATTCTTTTAAATTGGATTTTCATGTTCCCGATAATTATATTATAATTTAAAATGATTATTATTCAATTTTTTGCCTTTGAAAAAATTTATTCGTTCTCAGCAGTGCACATCTTGATTTTAAATACTTAGCCGAAAATTTTTTGTAAACGATCTTTAAATTATTTATTTTATTTCATGAAAGCAAGAAATCCTTCTAGAATGAGACGTTGCATTGCATTAATAGTTTGATATTACGGAGTTAAAATAACAAAATAGAAATATTGTACTGGTCATATTTATAAATAAAGATGGTCCCCACATACATCAATTTTGAAGAAAAAAAAGTTTTGTAAGATTTCACGATTCGAAACTGATTTTCAGGATTTTTTTGAAATTGAGAACAAATGTTTCAATTATCTACCGAATGAGGGTAAACTTGGTAATGCTGGACCTGGTGGTTTCACATTGACATTAAAATCTCCACAGAATTGAGAGACGCCATTATCATCAGTAATTACTGTTCTACAAGGTCCTTGGTACTGAAGAATAAAACATTTTCCAACACATTATTAACAAATAGTTATTACGATAGCGATTGATGCTTTAATTTATTACTTACAATTGGAACCCCTTGGACACTGATGCTGCGACTAATACCAAGTTTTGTGCCCGTGGTCAACCCATTACAGGAACCATGTGTAAGATAGTCGCAGAGATTGTCTTTGTCAACCACCGCATGGTGAAAATCGTTGGGTAAAACAGCGATGATGGAATATGTCAGTTTCTTCGACGAAAAGTCTGTGAACATATTTAATTGTCATTTTGTCATTGTATTGCTGCTTCAAACAAAAAAGAGAAATAAAATAAATAAATAAAAGGAATCTTACTAATTGTAGCGTTGATGTCGAGTAAATATTTATTAGACATAATGAAACTGCAAGGTTCAGCGTCACAGCCTTCAATGCTCAGACTGTCAACCACCACTTTGTTTCCACCTGGAGGGGCTCCTTTGGAACCTTACACCAAAAAATCAAAATTACTAAAAATATTTACTGCGCCTTGTTTATGTCATGCTATTATTTATCTTTCCAAATTTCTGACTACCTGCAGGACAGTCTTTAAATTTAATGATTCCTCCCATCGCCAATGTTGAGCATAAGGCGAGAGTTGAAAACAACAAAATTGTTTGGACACCCATGTTTTGTTTTTTCTATGCAGAATAAAGACTCAGATGATTCAAAATATCACAGGTCCTAACTGAACCAACTGCATTAGCGTAATGCAAGACCGAATTTTAAAACTTAAAACTTATGACGTGGCTTTGATAAAATGAATGTAGATACTATTAAAAATGAAATTAATTTTTATGAGTTATTCTTTCCAGTTATGTTGAAACTTTCTTTAATCGCAACCTTGCAAGTTGCGTCATTAGCTAGATACTTAATTATTTATGATTGTCTTGCAATATAAAACGATAGCTGAAATTCAATTCATGCAATCTAATAAACCTCATGTATTTACTCAAATTATATTTTAGTAAGTTACGTAATAGAAAATTTATGTTAGCTTGATAATTAGTGTTTTATATTTATTAGGATGAACATTCCAACCCTGACACCTTAATACTCGAATGGGACTCGAATGGAACCAAAATAATGGTTTCCTATGAGTTACCTACTCTAAAACTCTAATGACAATTCCAAGTTGTTGTTGTAAATAATTGATGTTCAAAAATGGTCTCATGATTTCAGAATTTTGATGTTAGACATAAATATACCGCTTTTACTTTGCCGTAAATGATTTTTTGCATTTTGATCTTGCAGGAGACAAAATTACACGTCCTTCAGTGTTCGACATTGTCAGGAAACTAACTTACCTCTCATTCCCGATATATATCCCTAATCTCCATGCTATTACGTAAGTTTACGGTAAAAAACTAACGCTAAAAATTTATCTATGCATCAAGAGATCCAAGAGTTGAGGCATAAGATTATAATTAAGGGCACGCAGAAATTCACATGATTCACAAAGAACTATACATCGTATTGATAATTAAATGACATTTAATTTTATTCTGACTTTTTTCTTTCTTGTAATTCTTAAATAAACGTCCAATATTTATTTAAATCGAAAACATCTAAGCCTACTCTATTAAGCATTTAGGCTATTCACAGCAAATATATTTCTAAGTTGCACGTGTGAATTTGACATGATTTTACACTACCCAATCCAATTCGGTGGACAGGGACGTATCAATCAGGATTTGGGAATGGGGGGTGCTAGGTATAACATGATGTGGAAATGAAACTACAAAAGATGGTAATATTTGACCTTGTGATGCAAAAATGGAAAAAACGCCATTCTGAGTGTTTGCATTATCATTTATCATAGTAAAATTGAGAACGTAACAGGTGTTTTTATTTAGTTATTCATGTTTTAATTCATCTCAATTAGGTATACATCATAATTATCGCGCATAGCCCTAAAAAATTAGCTGATTTTGGCCAAATTAAACCCACAAACGAAACATTTCGCCATGCATTCTTTTTGGTAAAATAAGCCGTTTTTGGAATTTCGGAAGGTAGGCATTTGCCCTGCCAATGGATACAGCAATGCAAAATAGTGTACATAAATCGATTTCAGGAGGTCAATAGTGAGTAATCAAATAGGAAATACGAATGTTACTGTTATCCCTAGTAGTGAAAAAAATCGAAAAAACCGAAGTAAATACGGCAAAATGGCGCGTAGCAATTTTATGACGAAAATAATCTCATTTTATTGTAGACGTGGATACGTTCTTGTCGGTGGAATAACCCACTATATAATATTGGGTTTGGGACCAATTTAGCGATTTAAACCAAAAGAATATCGGAAATCTGGAGTGGCACTACTTTTATGCTTTGCTTAGCAATAAAAACAACGAAAGAGAAATCAAAATTTAAATTACTTTGACCAGAAGTATTCAGTGTATACAAATTTGAAGATTACATAAATGAAAATAGAACTGGTACCTAATGAAAAATTAAATATCTTATGCCTTCAAAATTGTTCGAGTGGTCAAACCTCTTCGAAACTACTTCTTGAGTGGTAAAAATGTAACAGAGTTTTTTAATAAGTATTTATACATAGTATTATATTTTATTTATTTTTTAAGGATTTTTTGAGACATAATATTTCGAGAAAGTGCTGCATCACGGTGTTTTATTCCAAATTCACTTTTGCTCTGGGTGTTAATCGCAATAGTTACATGTGTATAAATGTAAAATGATGAATTAATAAATAAATATAGAGATAAAAATCATTTTTATTTTTATTTATTTTTTATATTTTATTTTTAAGGGTTTTGTATAAGTAATTTAGTTCAGATTGCTGCTACTGGCACTTATCCAGGAAATTTTGGAGCTAAAACCATACCAAGATCAATAGGTTTTTCTTTCACGACGAAACCGAATTCTCCACAGAAGGTAGGGGCATTTTTGTCATCTTTAGTAAAAGTCCTCACCTGTGCTTGTACCTGAAATATTAATATTTGCACTTACAACAGTTACAACACAGTTCAAGATTTCCATTCACAAACTCTTTCATCTTTGTTATTAGATTAGGATTCAAATCAATCGAAGTGAATTTATTTTTTAAAGATAAATTGTAAAAGTAGATTCTCAAACAGAATTTTCAGCACTTTATTTTTCTAAGTATTTGTTTAATGATAGTAGTTTTTTAACGTTTCCGACCTGTTTGAACTAAACATCAACTTGTCGACAGTTGTCCATAATATCTAATTTTAGTCTTTTATTTCTGGACTCACGTTCACACCGATTTGTGGTGGTTTGGCCTTTCTTTTGACATAAAAGTTTTCTCCTATAGTCACGTTTTTGCAATTGCCGTTGACGATATATTCACACAGATCAGCATCGTCTTCTATTTTCACAGGTACATTAAGCGGAGCTACTAGTACCACCACAGAAAACTTTAGGCGACTTGCTTCTTACACTATTAAAAATAAATCACAATTTTTTAATTAAGTATCTAAACTTATATCTAAATACATACAGTACAGACACACAGACCAAACACAGACATTACAAGGATTCATGCTTAATTTCATAGGCATTGACGAACCACGGCCGTATCCAGAAATCGATTTCGGGGGGGGGGCAAAATCCAAACAAGAGGTACATATGTATCAATAATCGGGCGTAGCGCGAAAAATTTGTGCAAATTTAAGCCAAAATCAACCTAAAATGCATCAAATTCGCGCGCGGCGCGAATTTGATGCATTTTGAATTTTTTGAATTATTGCGATTTTTTGCCCTTTTAGGGCAAAATAATCTCTTTTTTCGGATTTCGGGGGGGGGGCAATTGCCCGTTTGCTCCCCCTGAATACGGGCATGAGACGAACAGACATACAGGATATTAAAACGCATAAAATGTCTCAAACATTTAATAATTTATGAAGTATTTCAAGTAACCATTTTATTGTCAAACTTTGCATTGTTGTATTAAAAATAAAGCTGCTGTACTAGTGGTGCAGTTGACCGTAATAGTCATATCGCTCCCCTGCATTAGTACGCATGGATCCTCCACGCATTCCTCTATGAATACAGAATGAAGAACAACTTTATTTCCTTGGGGAGGTTTTTCTATAGCATCTGTGAGAAATAATAATTGGAAAGTATAAACATTATTATGTTCAAATACAATTAATAGTGCACTAATAATGATTAAATTACCAGCAGGACAATCCCTTATTTTCATAAGTGCCCCTAATGCAGACGCCAAGTATAAAGTTAGGAATATAATATATTCAACAATCATATTTTCTTTGCCTGCAATAATAATTCAATACAATTTATTTGCAACTTAAAGCTCCATAATTATTAAGTAACGTTAGCTATTTTTAAGTAGCTTTAGCCATTTACTAGAAATGATTTGTCTGTCTGGACGTCTGTATGTCTGTGCACTTTTCCCAGAATGGACTAGGTATACACATATCTACTACACTACTAACACTATATGGCTATAGCAGGGGGTATTGGTGGGGGTGGAGGGTATTGGTGGGGGTGTTGGTTGGGTGGAATTAAAAAAAAATTATTATGCGTATGTAAACAATGGTTACCCCAAAAAGTGTCCCAACAAGATACCCTGAAAAGTCCCAACAACTGACGCTACTTATTGCTTACATCTGTTTCACACAGTTGACAGTTTATTTATTACTATGAAAATAAGTACCTACCAATTTATAATTTATTAGATACTAGTGAACCAGTGCACGTGCTCCGCGAAGGAAAACTCGTACGTACATGTACATATGTTATAATTTTAGGCCTGCTAAGCTAGTTTTTGTAAACTATTCCATATTGTGAGGAATTTCATTCTTTAAAAGTACAACTATATTTTATTTCTGACAAGTAATTAGAGTATTAACGATATTTTTTATTATAGCTTTTATCAATTGCTTATTAAGAGCAGCAAATTTCCCGATTTTTACCACATTTTGATCTACTCTCAACTTCAGCGGAACCTGCTTTTATTTCCAATGTTTCTTTACTTTTCTGTTGTCTGTGCGCCCTGCCCGGATTTCTGTCCGTATTTTATTTTTATTTAAAAGGTAATAAATTGTATAAAATTGAGTCCTAAGTTGGCAAAGCATGATAACTGTGAAAATAGTTATGAAAAATGGTTACAAATTAAAGAATGTGAGAAAATTATTCATTTAGATTTTGCATATTTAAAAATTACAAATTTACCTTATATTAATGAGGTTTCACTCCCAGTTGTGTAAAAACATCTGCTTACGTTGCAAATCTTAATGAATATATTAACGATTAACCTCAACTAAAGGAGAAAATACAATCGTAATCGACACTAATTTAGAAGTAGTATAATGACATTCTGTAATATAGAAAAGTGCTTTACATAACTCAAAAGTTGTAAAAGTGTTTTATGCCTGTGATGTGCAGTCATTATGCTGATTATGAATGTGTGTACTTTGGCAAGCAATAACGACTCCTATATAACTGCAAGACTGAATGCTGTATGTGTGCCATTAATTTAATATGGCGAGCAGGAATGTAAATGGTATATGTAATTGTTTTCACTGGATGGAATTATCTTATATATTATGCAATAATTAATAATAATATAGTGCTAAGTATTGTACTGAATAATAACATTGTAGATGTATTCTATACAATAACATAATAATATGACATGGCCTATGAGAAATGTAAAAGAGCTATATGTGTTATTTATATAGTAATATCTACCTAGGTCATTCTGGATCTAGATAATAAGTAAGATTACCCGTATAGTATACACTCTATTTTGATATCTATTTTGGCAAATTAAAATCTATTGTACAGGAAGTACATTCTTATTGTATTGAACAAACTTCAGAACTGATTTCCGGCGGATCTTTTATTCTAACATCTACGCATTCCTGTTCGAGATCTGGTCTAATACACCTGGTAATATTCACTTAGGAACACTCCTTAACTCGTAGTATATATTCTGGTATTGCCTACCTGATTCTTCATAATTGCACGCTTCTCTCTCATTTGTAAAGTATGAATAATAAAGTCTATTAAGGCCCTTCTTGAATTTAAAAGTCCATCTTTGTCTATTACTAAAACTCACAATCAGCTTATAACATATTTAACATATTACGTCTACTGGAGACGTAGTACATTCCATATAAGTCCACTCTCTAAACACAAAACCAACTTTAACCCGCCCTGGGGTCCGAAATTATCCTCGGTACATTCAAACAGCACAGTATATTTGATAGTCATTTATGGAGTGTGTATGGGAAGTAGTACAACCCCTCCTGAAGATTCTCAAATTTCGACTCTTCCCGACCCTCCCTTTATTCTCCAGATGTTCAACATTTCACCCCTGACTCTGACTCATTTAATTTCATATACTCGGTGTCTCTTTTTGAGAATAGATACAGGTATAGGCGTTAAAGTTAATTATATTGTTAGGACATTTGAATGTATTAAAATAAAGTTTTCGTTTCCGAGTCTAAGAATTTATTCCCGTAACTTCAAGAGCCCGCACTTTGCGGGCAGTTTAAATATACATTATACACAAACACGTTTATCATACAACATTTACTTCAGCTAACAATAAGTAACTTTTTTTCAAAAAAAATGCAACAATTTTGAAATCATGAGTCCTCACTTACACACAGCTTCTCGATTCCTTAACAATTTTATCGAGCACCTGTAAATCAACGGCCACGCTCGGCGCAGGAAAGGAACTGAATGTTTGTTATAGTAAGTATGAAGGATTGTTAAATTCAGATAGGTGGGAAATTCAATCTTATAATATTATACAATCCTTTATCAGGGCCCTCTTTCAAAATGAATGACAAATTAAATTATTTTGTTTGGATAAACATGAAGTTGAGATCGGACGATTCTTTGTGTTTTATTGAGCGATTCTTAGCTTAATTAATAGTTTTACATTTAGACAATTTTTTTAGTTGAGATTAGTCGACTTCTGAATTATTGCAAGGTATTAATAATTTCAACGTTCAACATTTTATTTTTCCGTCGTATGTATTCACATTAGCATTGTCCATATCATTGAGTAACCTTATTTAATAACACTAAGGGGCAATTAATTCATTGTCAGAAAAGATTACACCATTACAAAATAAACAGAGTAATTGAATTTGAAGCGAAGCTCATGATTAAAAAAGTTAGTCAGACGTCAAATAATTATTAATAGAACAGATAGGCTTAAATAACTAAGTTATAATTTTTTTGAGACTCCTGATATAACTATTTACTGTATTAATTAGAATTTTTCGAGGGGATAAATGTATAATACAAAGCACACATTGTCATGGATCAATTGGATTCAGCTGAGTTTTGAATTAATTCTCATGTAATTTTTTACTTGTTCGTTTCCTTTGGAGTCTGAACATCTAACTACTTACCACCAAAGCTGGTAGGAAATGATGGGAGTTTAGTTTGGACAAAGACATTAAACTCTCCACAGTACACAGAGACCTTATTCTCATCTTTAATAATGGATCTCATTGTTCCAGAAAACTATAAACAAATGAAAAATTAACGCAATGAACTGTAAACTGCAGGGTAAAACTTGATTTAGTTATTGTTCATTAGTGACAATATGTCAATAAATAATAATAATAATCAACAAATTAATTATACAAGTCAATATGACTGATGTTGAAAACAGAAATAGAATTGAATACTTCCATACTCTGCTTACAAATTTTTTTATAAAAATTGTTACCTACACAATTGTAGTTATTCTTATTTTACATCGTGGTGTATATTCAATCATTTCAAACTTTTATGCTTGCATGAAGAAAATTAGAAACTTACAATAGGAACCCCTTCGACCTTTTGGTTACGTCTGGCTGTAATTTTAGTCCCGGGTGAGATATTGTCACATGAACCACTTACAAGGAAAGCACAGAAATTTTCGTCAGTGGCAACAGGAACTCCAGGAGAGTTTTGTATCACGCCTGACATAGAGTACGTCATCTTTTTGGTCGCGAAATCTGTTGCATGAACGTATTAATAATTTTATCATAACTTTTATTAAAACTTTAAAAAATTTCGAACAAAATGTGTATTTATGGCTCCTAACCGTAACCCATCTTACACAGGCGCGTAGCCAAGGGGGGTGCACGTGCACCCCCCCCAGAATCCATAGATATCTAAATAGATAGAATATCTAAAAAAGTAGATAATTTTGCCCAGAAAGTTCAAAAACTCGTAAAAAATTTCACGCTACGAGCGAATTGGATGATTATAAGTTTGTTTTCACTGAACTAATTCCATTATAACGTGCTATTATGGATTCATATTCGAATTTCGCCCTACCAGAAATCAATTGGGTATAAACAAACTTGCTGTGCACCCCCCAACTTATATTCCTGTCTGCGCGCCTGATCTTACACTAAACATTTTTACTGTAGCTAGGATACTACTACCAAACTACCATTTTTTGACAACTTCGTTTTAATGAAAATGAACGTAATTTTTATAAATGTGATACATTATTATTCTCCATTTTAGAAGGAACTTTCTTAGCAATTAGTTATCATATACGAAATTAGTTTGGAGTTATTTGGTCGACATATGTGCTGTAAGGGTTAAACACAAGTAAACTGTAGAGTTAGGAAATATATTTTTAATAAAATTGAATCAGTTAGTACTTGCGGTTGCATTGATTTCGATTGCATAAGTTTCTCCCATATAGAAAACACAAGGGTCCTTGTCACAACCTTGAACGTCCACACCATCAAATATCAGTTTATTTCCTCCAGTTGGCAATCCAGTCGTACCTACATATTTGGCAATGAAAAAATCATTCGTTAATAGTCCGTATATATACACAATTTGTATTATGAAGTACTTATTTATTTTTAAATTTTTATGTTTAATAGAAAACGCTAATTTTATTACCAGCTGGGCAATCCTTCATGGCAACTTTTCCTCCCAAAACATTTGTGCTACACATAACCATGAATAATAACGATATAAGAAACGCCATATTTATTTTTAAATGTCAAGCAAATGTGTTATTGCAGATGATAAGTGGAGTTGTTGATCATCAGTTGAATACTGACCGAGGAATCGTAGTTATAATATACTTAAATCAAGACAACTTTTACAATCGTTTGCTCAATGTCAATGGTGCGGCAATGTCGAAATAATTCTTTTTTACGAGATATTGTATTTTTATTGTCTACTATGTCTTCAAGGACGTACCGAGGGAAGATGCACTGGTGGAACTTGCCCCCAATGGGCATTGCCCACCCTGCCCATCCGATTCCGGAGCCTATGTAAAATAACTGAAGGTACTGTACAATTTCTGAACTGTGTAGTAGATTCAGTACAAGTGAAATTTTCTATTATTTTAATAATTGTGTAAAATTAGAATAGGATTGAAATAAACAACAAAATATGCAAAAAATAAATATTTAAGGGGGAGGGGGTTAAATGTCAGAATCATTACGCTTATCAACGCTTATATAGTTACTCACACCAACACATGTAAGTTAAAGGGTGAAAAGTCAATTCACAGGGTCAGGGGTTAGGTTATTAATTTACTCCTTTTTTCTAAAATTAGTTAACACTTTGGCTACAACGAGTAGTGACAATGCACCCCACTTTTCTTCTTCTTGGTCCATGTAAATTAAGATTTTTCCTAAAGTTTTCCAATATTTCTCAAAATTGTTTGTAGTTTGGGTAGTTTTGAGGTGAAGGTCTGAGAAAAGTGAGGCATGGGTTGATCACCCGTTGTCTAACCACGGATCCTCTGAAGTTTACCCCTTACAGGGGTAATTTTTCACCAAAATTCCAAAGGGTTTATACAGAAATAGTTAAAGTTCGTACATCCAAAAATGCTGCAACTGTATTCTTTGCAGTTCGCCCAAACGTAAAATTAAGCAATATATAGTTTTTGGGCACCCCACAAAATCCTACGACGCCCTGGGCGCTAAGCGGCGCCGATGAGGTGATTTGGGCGCTCCTTCGTAGCGCTCCGGGAGCATGGGCGTCGAAGTGGGCATAATATATCCCTACAAAATTGCGAGGCCTGACATGAAGTCGATAAAAGTGTAATAAATTAGAGCATATATAAAAAGGACAAAATTAACTGTCAGTATTGAGGACTAAGAAATTTCAGTTGACAATGAATAAAAGGTTAACTGAAGTAAACAGCTGTGCATGACCAGTTAAACTGGTCATATACACCATCGTGAAGTGACAGAACCGAATTTCAATTCTGCTTTTTCAAATCGTGTCTATCTGGAAAATTTAACACAGATAAAGTTAACTCATTGATTTCCATTTTCTAAATTTGGGAAGATGTATAAGTTTCCAAACATTTAACATAATATTTGTATATTATATGGTAATTAATTGAGAGCTTGTGAATTCTTCATTTATAAACTTTTGCACTCCATGTACATGCCTCCCTCAAAGAGAAATCCTGGGTGCGCGTCTGTATGTCTGCTTTTAATTATATGTATAACCTTGCCATTGTTGTAATTGTATTGCCTTTGAAAAATACACCTTTCTTATATGGACCAAATTGAAATAAGAAAAATACAAAAGGAAATATTCAAGGACTTATTGTGGTACTAATTCAAAGAGCAAATATGTGAAGGGTAAAAGGACCAGTGATTGTAGTACACATGACATAAAATTTTCTTACACAATAATACAGACAATTGTATTGATTATAAATTACACTCCGTTAATTCATAATTAAAATTATGATGTCGTTAAGAACAGATAAAACAGCAATATTTTTATTAATAGGAGAAAAATAATTGTGGGTGTTTGCTAACATTGCTAAGTAACTTTAAGTTTTTGAAAATTTATATCTCTCTAACTAGACTGAATTATGAGTTGCAATGAATATCAATCTAAAGATGAAGTTTCCAAACTCGTTTTGGTATAAAATATGGGTTGTCTAACTTCAGTACAATGTAATTCGGTCGGAATAAGGCTTCATTAAAAATGGTGCTACACCATGTTAAAATAAACTATTTTAAAACAGATCCAATTAAGTGCTGGAGGTATATATAGAATAGCAATTATAATAATTTTTAAAATATTAATTATAATATAATAAATTTTAAAATATTAATTATAATATAATAAATTTTAAAATATTAATTATATTATAATAAATTTTAAAATATTAATTATATTATAATAATTTTTAAAATATTAATTATATTATAATAATTTTTAAAATATTTATTATAATATAATAATTTTAGTTTGAACCAGTTTGGTTCATTCGTTCTTGAGTTATCTTGCATACAACAAGATTTGTGAACTTATTTGTGACCTATGTCATGAAGGATGTGACCTATTGACCCCAATTTTGACTGACACCTTTGTTGAAACCCTTAGATGACATATGTAAAGTTTGAACCAATTTGGTCCATCCGTTCTTGAGTTATCTTGCATACAAATGTGACGGACGGACGGACAGACAGACAGACGGACAAATAGTTCATGAAACAAATAGAATTACGAGCTGCAATAAATATCATTTGAAAGGGGAGACTTCAATGGGCATATACATAAATGGTTTCACTAATTATTCACTAATTACATTGAAAAGACATTTGCGTGACAACAAGATTTGTATGACGGACAAACAACCGACAAGTGGACGGAATATGCCATAAGGTATTCTCGTACACTCGTACCTACATTATCCAGCACATAAAAATGAGATAGAGCTGTATTTCAAACGGCGAGAATGCAAACATGAATATCTTGTAAATGTATATTAGTCTTTCTTGTATGTACTATCTCTTGTGGGTGCAATTTATTAGAAATGATTAAAAATGGTAATGATATTTAACGTAAGCATGTGGAATATTATGGGAGGGTGCTTAAGCAGCATCAACACACATACATGCATGCAGGCAGGTGCAATTATTTTAATATTGCACACGTTATTTTGAATAATTAATGAATATAAATATTTATTTCGATTCTTTTAATCAAACTTCAACAAAATGTATAATAATACAAAATGTATTAATTAAGTAGTAATTATTAAATCATTAAGGTGACTCTGCCGTACAGATGATAATAAACCAGAAAAAATCAAATATCTCTTAGCCGGAAACTTGTTAAGA
>JAQFYB010004774.1:0-15403 GCA_034694085.1 Pogonognathellus longicornis
TATTTGATAAATTATTTGATAAATTATTTTATAAATTATTTTATAAATTATTTTATAAATTATTTGATAAATTATTTGATAAATTATTTTATAAATTATTTTATAAATTATTTTATAAATTATTTGATAAATTATTTGATAAATTATTTTATAAATTATTTTATAAATTATTTTATAAATTATTTGATAAATTATTTTATAAATTATTTTATAAATTATTTTATAAATTATAAGTTACGTGAAGGTAAATGAGGCGGCGATAGTGTTGGTGGGGAATCAAAAGATTTCTCATCTTCTGCAAAAGCACATGTCATATTTCTAAAAGTTCCCGTTTCATCACATAGCACATGCTCCTCAGTAGCAGCCTCTCCGTTGTCGTGTACATTATTTTCAGCTGTAATAGTAATAAGCATTACAATAATACAACGCTAACAATACACGATAACGAAAAAAATCTCACAGTGGTCAAGAAAATCACAAAAAACAGTCATGTAAAAAAGAATTTTTAGAAAAAACGCATTCACTTACAATCAACATAGTCATTCTCTTCTATGTCATGCCCTTCCTGTGACTGGGTTGAGTTAGTTTCACCAACTACACTACATTTCCCTACCACCTGTGGTGTTAGTGGTGGTGGTGGGGTGATTTCTGTCGGATTTTTTTCAATCATATCGGTCGGCACAACACGACAATTGCCACGAACTGCAAAAGTAATAAGCAGTAAGAAGTACAAGGACATAAATAAGAGAAAATGAAATTAGTCCCTCAACTGTGTGTGGCGGTTTCCGGCTATTTATCGTAAATAATTTGCGAATTTTTGCTCGTTCAACTTTCATTAACTAGTACTAGCACATTGAAAGTAAATGAAGAACGCCAACTCTACATTTTCTGTTCTGTTCAATTCCGCCCAAATTGAAAATACGAGCTGAGAAAGATTTTAAAAAAAATTATCGTCTAGTTTGACTATGGCTATATATAAATATATTCCGGATAAAATATTAAGATAAGACATTTTAAAGTGAACTAAAAAAAAAGTTATGCCTACATGTAACTCATTGTGAACTTGAATATGAAAAATGTTCGAAATGAGTGCATCAAGAGTGCATCATGATCTCCAGACGTCAATCAATCCACATAAGCTGGAGTTAGGCAGTTGGCCTTCCCCCGTACCGATGTGTCTGACAATTTGTAAAACGTTGCCTAATGGCCTTCTAATCAATGATGGGTAAGACACGAGAAAATTCTGACTTGTAGTTTAGACCTCGAGAGCTGTGTTCATTTGCGCCAATAAAGTGTTGTCTTAGCCTACTCATAAATAACTCATTCTCTCAAAAATTCATTTTGAGATTTTTATATACTTGAGCTTCAGTGGGATCACTGAAGCTCAAGTATATGAAACTAGACGATAATTTTTTTTAAATCTTTCTCAAAGTTTATCCTGCGGCAGTGCCGTAACAAGGTTGTCCCGGCCCGGAGGAAATATAACGATGTTGTTTTGTCCCGGCCCCCTTTATTTACATAATGATTTAATCTACTACTTGCATGCATAGGGTTAGCCAGGATTTGGTTCCGGGGGGGGCAACTCAAAATATGAGGTATAAATGTCCTAATTTTCGTATTTGGGCAAAAATACAACATAAAATACATAAAATTCGAGCGTAGCGCGAAAAATTTAACGATTTTTTTACAATATTTCGTAAAAGTAACCCTCTTTTTGAATTTCAGAGGGACAATTCCCCATTTTCATTCCCCCGGTATACGGTGTTTAGTCAAAATATTTACAAAAACAGGCTAAAATCCCTTAAATATTGACAATATTGACCAAAAACTTCAAAATATTGATAATATTTACTAAAATGCTAAAATATTCTTTGTAATTAAAAATATTTGGCTTTAAAATGCTTCACAAGATATGAAAGATGGATTCGAGACCTCAGATGGATAGAGAAAGAAACAACAGTGTCGGAAATCAATAAATATTCACCCTTTTGTTTTGGTTGTCACCGATTCCCTGTGTCCTGCGGTCATAAGGGGGCTCGTATTTTCAATTTAATGCAAAATCTAAAAATTCAACAACATCGCTTCAACCATGTTAGCTCAAAGCACTTTCATGTGATCATTGTCTGGGTAATCAACCTTTTCTACTTCGGAGGCAACGAGATCCCGCTGTCTAAATCCAACCTACTAGTCAAATATGAAATGAAGAGGAATATAAGATTTACCTATCCCCACATATAGTGGCTTTTCCACCAAAGTAGTTGCTCCTGCGACGACATCTGCAGGCGGCGGCGGCTCGTAATCATCGTTAATCGAAGACGAGGCTGCAATAATAATAGGCATCACAAAACATAGTCATTTGTGTTTATTCACAACCCACATAATACATCATAGTATATCATAATAACAATACATCGTAATAGTAGTAAGCCGAAAACAGTCAAATATGAAATGCAGAGTATGTAATCTACTTACACGGTACAGATACAATCTTTGGACTATTCTCCACTACTGTGACTAGTGGATTTGGTGGTGATGGTGGTGGTGGTGTCGCACCAACTCCACTCTCAGTAGCGTTAACAGTCTGAGGAGTCTTTGAACTTTGCCTCTCCCCGGACCCACCATTTTTGTCATCCGTAGCGTCGACATTACACGCAGCGCCACTGGAACCAGCGACATTATAAGCTGCAATAATAATAAGCTTGTTTAACGCTACTGTCAATAATTTTACTACTAGATATAATGTAATATATCTTACTATGATGACATTTAGAAGAGGAGGCTTCCGTGGGCAAATGTAGCTTCTGTGTCTGATAGGCTGCTGTCGATTTTTACAGCTTATTTTGATCAACCTATTGCCCGACATTTGAATACAACGATTAAGTACAAATATTTACATAATCTACTTAACCTTTTTCGTATTTTTTGGTACAAAATCGAATTTCGATTCGACTTTAACGATTTCAAATACCTTGTCAACCATAGAACACATTCCTTCTAAAACGAATATAGTTCTCGCGACAGATGAACTATTATTTGCGGTTGCGACAACGATAGGTTCCGACCTAATAGATGTTGCTAGTATTTTAGCATTGGTTACCAGCTCGATCTTAGACGCAAGCGATACAGCATTCTGGTTTTTAGAGGTGGTCAAAATTTTAACAAATTTATGACTTGGTGGTAAGAAAACTTCACGCTTCAAAAAAAACAAAAAAACAATTTACTAATTACTTTACTTTAAACAACAATTGTATTTCATTTTATTTAGTTTTGTTTATTAGAAATCTGCTCACGTTTGAAGTCGATGGTGTTACGGGCTCGCTTCTAAAAAAATCATAGCTCGACCCAATCAGCTCTTCAGTTTTACGGAATACTTTCCAAGTTCTCCTGAAAACCAATTAAATTGTTTTCGTAAAAATTGTTATCGGTTTTTATGTCTTTTTTTTGTCTGTCATTGTTTGTCAATTTTCTGTGAATCAAACAATCGAAGTGCCAATGACTTGAAATCAATAAGGAATGAGTAAATAGGAACATAAAAAACTCACTCTATTTCACTCTCCGGCCCAATAACTGAAACAACTCCAAAATTAGGGAAATTGCTCAAACTTGATCGATCACTCAAAGCAAAAAGGGTATATCCTCCGTCTCCAACAATACACGACATGCCTTCTCCATCACTTCATTCACAAACAGTCGACATTCCCAAATTGAAAATTGATGTAAATCACAAAAATAAGACTAAAATAAGATTAAAGTTCACAATAGACTCTAAGTATACGTATACATTTCAGCAATGGACTTACCTTTGTCAATGATGTCACGGTTGACAATTCCGTATTGGCAATAGTGGACGCGTTGATAGTGTGTTTCTGGAACAGTATAATACCTGGACTGCCAGCCGTCTAAAATAAAATATTGTTATATTGTTATAAAATAAAATGTAAACTAAAAAAGTTCAGATTAGTAAAAGTAATCATCCAGAATGTATTATTATTATCATATGAGACCCTTTAAGTTAATAATTCAAGTTATTAAATGAAGTTATTAATTGAAGTTATTAATTTAAGTTATTAATTTAAGTTATTAATTAATGGCTCCTGCATTATCGAGATGTTGTCGAGAGTCGGCTATCAGTCCATACAAAATTTCATTTGAAAAATTACAAATTTTACATTACAGGTTTTGGAATTTAAATTGCTGTTTCAAATTTTTCCCACAAAATAAAATTCCAAGTAAAAACCGTTTTCCACTCCTATGTCGTTAGTTCTTTTCCGAAAACTTTTACAAGAATACTACTTTACGTAATTGACGAGTTATCATTAACCCAAATTAATATAATATTCATTGCAATTTTTGAATTTTCATAATTGATATACGTTTTACTGTGTCCACGGCAAATTGTTAAATGTTAACAACAGTTCTTTTGAAATAAAAGTTTGTCTCTCTTTGATTCTATTACTGATTGTTTAACAGAGCCTCTAATTGGGGTGTGCGGACCGTGGCCCCGCACAGGGTCGCAAGGGAGGGTGGGGTCACACGAAACTTTTTATATTAGATTTAGATATATTAAGCATTTAGTTTTATTTATCCTGAAATAATCATTATACTCTATAACTCTTTGCCAACTTTTTTAGTCCTACCTACGAGAGAATTAAATGCATTTTTGATGTAGATTTGACGTAGATGTAGATGTATTGCTCTATATATATATTGCTCTATGAATTTGATGAATTGTACATTCAATTTTGATTTTCTTTGCTAATTAAGGTATTTGTGCAGAGAGAAATAGTGATTGGCTCTACCCTGAATTGCTCAATTTACGTGGGCTACAAATGAATTTGATGAATTTTGTATTGAATTTTGACCCAAATTTCTCGCATTTTTTGGGCTACACGCAAATTTGCTTATAATTGTCATGTAAAGGTTGATTTTGACATCAATTTATTTTTCTTGAGCATATTTTTCTCTCTACACGCGATAATAGACACTTTATTCATTAAGTTGGTATTGCAACGCTTTCAACAGCTGTAATATGAGCAAATTTAATGTATTTTACTTTGCGACTGTTCCACTTATTCACTGATCAAAACTGAAATTTTTACGTCCACAAAATCAATTTCTTTTTTTGGGGCTTGAGTTTGACAACAAATAAGAAAATGTGATAGGGTAAATATCTGATTAGTAATTATTTGATTGAATATCTGACTGTGTCTAGACTACTGACAACAAAATATAGTATGTAGTAAGCAGACTATAGACAACTAAATAAACTAATTTGTAATTAATAAAAAAATACATTTTTGAAGCATCGAAACACTGAAATGTTGTACGTACTAAAATAACGACGAATCAAGTGAATGTGTTATGTATGCGAGGGAATGATGAAGCACAACAAATATCTCGTTTGCTTTGTACTACCTCTGTTGACCGTTGCGTTGTAAGTACAACTGTGCGCAGAAGTAGTAGAGACGTGTGTAAAGAAATGTCGGGCCACAATCAATGATCAATGCAAAGCCACAATGGTGATCTTCGTAGCGATACCTATTTTATATTTTATTGACGTTTGAGTTTATTGTCATGAGCAAAAGTGAAAACTGCCACCTTAATAATTTAATGTAATGTACACTGCATACTTTGTCTATCAGAAGTCATTTTATAATTGACTTCAGAAAAGTTCAAATGATATATGAAATATCGGAAAAAATCTTAGCTCTTGATACTGAGCTGAGCATCCGACTCCGAGATTTCGATATAATAATTGTCTTCGTGCACCTACACCTCCTACAGGTATGGATGCATGAAGACAATTAATATGTCGAAATGTATATTATGTTTTTTAAGAGATTTTCAACTAATGATTGTATGAATGAATTCAACCTAGTATAGATGAAAGCGCAGATTGAGTATTCTAACATTATAATTTTTAATTTATTTTAACAGCGTATGCATTTTTACCATAATTCATTAATCGTACTAAAAAAGGACACAGCATCAACTACCCCCTGTAGGGTTGTTGAAACAAATGAAAATTGTCTTGAAAAATGTTTGTCTTTCAATTTCCACGCTTGTAATGCCAATATATGTTTATAAACATTCATTTGTAAACGTTAATAAATGTAAAGTAATGTAATGTAATATTTATAAACGTTCATCTGTAAAGGTTTAGTCAGTTTGGTGTTTTGTTTATTATTACAACATTCATGAGAGATGACCATGAGAATGGCTCATAATGTGACTTACACAATAATATTGGTTCGTTTGATGTACCTGTACTTGCGTCGATAACGTTTTGTTGAAAAACTAGTAATTGAAACTAAAAACTAATTTGTAAAGCTTGCTAGCAGAAATAAATCTAGTTTGGTTCACACACAATAGAGTCACCGATTCAAATTTCGAATGTTTTCGCAAACTTAATCAATTTTCTAAACCCAAAACAACAAAGCTAATACAACGCTATAAACGAGAAATAGATTTATAAAATATAAAATACAAATAAAAATAAAATGAGTATAAATACAAGTAGTTCAAAACGCATTAAATATAAAGATAGACAAAAACATCGTTCATTCTACGATTCAATATGAATAATATCTTATAATATTATATGAATAGTATATTATGCCGGACAAGTCCGCGAATTCATATTCTAAATCGCTTTCGTAGAAATTTCGTAGAAAAAGTTGGTGTTCTCCTAAAAAGGTTTAATTTACTCAAAGGTGAAAGGGCTTTCGTCTCGCATAAATGAACATGAGATAAAGGCCTTGTCGAGCAGCTCCTCGTTGAAATTAATGGTTTCTTGAACATTGTCAGAACTTTTGTCTATCTTGAGTATGACTCTGTGTTGTAGTAAAGAGGCAACTAACTGAAAAACCTCGACGTGTTGAAGGATGAGTGGATGAATGTCGATCTCGTAGTTCATCAAGGCGATAGGAAATTTTGTTTGAGAAGAATTGTTGCCGACATTTAACATGCATCCTTTGCACTGCATCAGCAACACGGTAAATATGGCAGTTGATTCACACTGTGCGCTTACGAATTCGTCCATCTTTTTGTTGCCACTTTTTTTCGTGTTGAAAAGGAGGAGTTGGCTATAGGAGGCTAGGGGATAGTTGCGACGAAAGTCTCCAAAAGCACTAAGGTCTTGTTGTTTGCTGTGATGGTAAGGGGCAGCAACAAAGTCCAGACAACCCGTACGACCGATATAAACATACAGCTGCTCGTTGACAATGGAGTAAATCATGTACACCCGATTATACACATCTTGCTCTGCAGCGGCAATCCAAGTTTCTTGTGGGGAAAGTTTGTGGGTTGTAAATATTTCCAGTAAAAAATCCTTCTTCCGTCTTCCATATTCGCAAAGTGTTTCAAAATGCAGATACACATTGTTGGCAGCCAGGGCTTTCGTCAAGAAGATCGAGTTTTTATATTTCAAAAACAATCTTTGTCCTCGTTCTTCTAACACTCCCACCCGCGACACGAGGAAACTTTTGAGCACCACAGTCACCTAAAAGGAAACAATACAATAAAACTATCAAACTTAAATCAAACTTTCGTCAAACTAAACTATATTAAAAACTAAACAAACAAGGTTGTTGTTGTTTAACTTTATTTAGCTTTTTAACATTTATGTTTCTTTTACTTTTAAACACTTTTGCATACAAAAAAAGTTTTTTTTAGAACAATTTGTTTGAAAAATGTTCTAGAAAAAAAGTTCTACTAAAAAAACTCACCGAATAGGCGAGCTGGAGGCGCTTGGCAACGTTGAGTCCGACGTTTCCTACAAAGTATAGGACATGATCTACAGATACAGCTTTGGCCCATCAGACGCTGTTGGCTCATCTGTGGCTCTGGCTGTAGAGATAAGGGGCGACCAAACGAAATATATGTTGTCTGTTATGGCCTTGCTCCCAATTCTGAGCAATATCTAGTTGAGGCAGGCGAGTGGTACAAATAACTGTAGTATACTGTAAAGGGTTGTTTTTCTTCCAGTCGAATCGTGCGAAAAGGAGAAGAGGTTCATTTGGCGAGACCATGTAGTCGTCCATGATTTCATCATCCATCCTTTGGTTATGATTTGAATGACTTGAATGCTCAGTGGTGGTGGTGGTGGTGGTGGTGGTAGTCGTATCGTTGTTATCGTCATTATCATCGTCATTGTCATCGTCATTATCATCGTCATCATCATCGCCGCCACAATCTCCCTCGAAAGCGTCTCCGTTGATTTTCTGCTCAAATGAAGGGTCACCGTAAGTGCCAAGGATGGGGTACTTTGCCACATTGGCCTCCTCGACGCGCAGTGACAGCGGGGCACCGTTTCTAGTTGTGTTTGCAAAACTATTGTCGTTCTCCTGAGACAAAGGATATCCAACAGGATCCACATTAACGACGAATTTGTCCACCGCAAACATCTCGTCTCCGTACACACTTCCATACCTGTTCAAGTCTATGTAATAAAAATGTCAAAACAAAACAAATTAAAAAAATGACAAAAACAGATGAACAAACTGAATTTTTGTTTAAAAAAAGTTTATAAACAACAAAACTTCTTACTAGGATGTGCCATCAGATGATGGGAACGAAGGTAAGCATCATCTGTGCAGAACAGCTTGCAAATTCTGCAGAACACGGCGTCTGGATGGCTCAGCTGCATGTGATGGGCCATGCTTGCAACATTTGCGGCGGAGTATGTGCATTGATCAACAGGACAATGTTCTTTGTTTGTGCAGTGTTGCTCAGGTCCGTATCCTTAACATTAAAACCATTAAAAGAACTTTATATGTAAGTTGATTTGCTTTGAGATGTCAAGTTTGTTGAACAAAACAACAGAACACTGAATTGGAATTGATAAGAATTATTATTAAACCATTAGAATATAGGTAATAAGGAGGAGGAGGAGGAGGATAGAATTTGATTTTAGACTAACTTTTTGACAAGTCGCACACGTGATTCTTCTTCGCCCTGTAGTCTGTGAATGCGGCCGGACAATTGTCACATTTGACCACTGTGTAGCTACATATGCGAGAATGAGCATCTCTTTGAAGTTTTTGTGGGTGAACGAAGGAGCAGTTCGCACCGAAACATTTGTAGTGTGTTTCCATGTGTTTCTCGTGAAAGTGATTTACAAGATAATCTTTGCGCTGTAAAGATTTGTCCCAAACGAGACAAACACAATTTGGAGGACCGCAAGTTGTAAGATACTCGAATTTGTCACCTAGAACAAACACAAAACTAATTACAAATTAATAACAATGGACTATTTGACAATATTGATTTTATTATGTATTTTGTATAGACACCTGGCTCATGTATCCTCTTCGTATGTTTCTCCATCTGGGCTCTGGAGCGGAACAATACCTGACAATTAGGTATGACACAAGCTACTCTTCCATTATCGTGCTCCAAAGACTGATGAGTGTCGATATCTGACTTGTTTGTTGCTATAAAACAACAGCCAGAGTAGCCACAGCGGAGCCATCCTATGTGATACTTTGTGTAAAAGTGTTTTTCAAGTGTTTGCTTACTACTGAAGCATAAAATACAATGCTGGCACACGAACCCCTAAAATGATATTTTAAAAATCAAAAATTATTTGTAAATCAACAATTATAATTTTAAATTTTTGATCAAAAGATTTTTGAACAACAGGAAGGAGAAATGGTTTGTTTTTAAAAAAATACCTAAACCTAGTGGACCACACCATTTTATTACACAATCATCATTTCATCTAATTTCTATGTCAATGAAATTTTGTTTTTGAATAATCCTTTTTTCAAACTTGAACTGACTTAAATTTTGTTTACAAAATATATTACACTTTTAAACTTAATATAAATAAACATTTTGATGATGCATTTAGTCATATAAAAAATGTCAAAGACCAAAAAAGCAGATAGATGTATTTAACTCAAATAAGATTCATTTTGTCATTTAAAATGTAAATTAAATTAAATTTTTAAACATTTTTAAACAACAAGAAGGGTGACATCAGAAAGTCTACGTCTAGAAAGTTGATGTTGAGATTCTGTTGAACTTTTGAAAAGAAAACTTTTGAGAATCTGAATTGAGCGAATATTATGAAATGTTATTTTTTTAAATAAATATTCGATTCAATTCGTCATAATTTTTACTAGTAAAACATTGTTGAGTCAAAAATCGTATTTTAAGAAAAAAACATATTTGAGTACTAAGGAAATAGTGAAATAGTTACTAAGTTGCCTACTCATAACACATTAGAAAGAAAACATTGAATCGACCATATTCGATATTTCTTGGACAATTATATTATTTCAATTTCTTTAAGAATTAAGGGCTTGGGTGGGGACATCATAATGATACATGATAATAACGGGTAAGAAGATACAAGGGTTTTTTGATCACCTTAATCACTTGATTAAAACACTGTGTAACTGAACACTGTGTGTTGTGAAAATTAAATGGCCAAGTAGTTGGAATAGTGATGTTTATAATTTTGTCATTTTTAAAGATTCGAAATAAAAGTTTTTGAAAATGTTCAGCTCCAACTTCTACACGTAAAATATAGATCGAATATTCGCCTTCTTGAAAATTTTTTTTTGTAGATTTTAACATGGCAAAGAAAATATATTTTTTAGATCAAGTTATAATATTATATTAGGTCGATGAATGTAGTTCGATGAATTTCGTTCGTTCGTTCGATGAAGTTATTCATACTGTACATAGTATTATAGTATAGAGTACAGTATGAGAATGAGAACTCTTTGGATACAATTTTTTACATACAAGTTAAAGCATACTAAAAAACAGCAAAACTGAAACCGTTTACACTAAACAGTTTAAAAAGATTGAAAGAATTAAAAATTTAGTTAAAATTTTTATTTTTAAATTTATTTCATAAATCAAGGAGGTTGTGCCGACGGCTTATCTTTGTCCTTGTTCCCTATCAAACAAACGTACTGACGACCTCATCATCAAAAACTCCTCGTTGAAAATCCCGTTGACAATCTTTGTGGTTTTGCATGAAGCCTGCAATTACGATAATACATCGCTTACGTTATAATATAGAGTAGAATCGCTTGAACTGTTGTAGGTTGATTTTTATTAGATTTTAAGGCGACCAATGCACAAACCACGAGATTTTCAACGTGGAGTTTTTGATGATGAGGTCGTCAGTACGTTTGTTTGATAGTCAACAATGACAAAGATAAGCCGTCGGCACAATCTCCTGGATTTATGAAATATATAATTTAATAAAAATGTGTAAGTATCAAAGAACATATAATAATGTGTATGAGAAGGAATGGCCAATCCTTCAATTCAAAAATAGTTGTGACGTATCTTGAACTGGTACCAATGACATCGCGATTTGAAATTCAAAAAAAATCAAAATTCCATTGTATTTTGGTCTCCCAATTACGTCATTTTTCCCTGCCCACCATGTTTTGCAAATATTTTAGACAGGCGATTGGCCACACGTTAAGATTAACCTTTGACCTTGGTAAGTATAAGATGTTGCAAACAAAGACCGCTTGCTAGATTTGTTTATCATAAAATATTTGCTAAGGCATAAATGGACAATGTGAAATGTGAAAAAACAAAAACATACATGAATTGATTTGATGTGTTCGTTCAGCTCCGAAATTCGTTCAAAAGTGAGCTCCGTTTTTTTGTTTTTGCGACAATAAACACAAGTCATCGAACTGCTGCCCCCCAACTCCATTTTTGGTTTTATTCTAGCGTACTTAATTCCATCTTTTCTAAGGATGAAGGAACATAAATATGAGCACATGAACACAGGAGAAGCAACGAACGAAGATAATTTTTAATTACAAGTAGAAAAAAGCAATCAGTTGACTATCGAGTAACGACAAACTTGTAACTTTGACATATCAACGTCAAAGATGATAACATGTAGATCGAACAATAACAATGAAATTTTTGTACTACTACTTTGATGAACTGTCAGCTTTCAGCTGTTAAAAGTCTAATATCAATAGTCGAAACTGGCGGAAATCAGCTGAATTCAAAAATAGTGGCAGTATACAGAGATTATGATTTAACCTCAGCAAGATTGGGTATATATATAGATAAGATATACAGATGGATGGAAAACGAGAATTTGAAATTATTTATATATAATCGTTAAACGTTCTGGTTCACAAACCCAAAAAAAATTATCTAACACTACAATACCAAAACCAAAACCCATCTATAAGCATATCACTATAGTCGCCGTCGCACTAAGCTTCATTCTCCCAGACCAGCGGCAGTTTGAGTGCCGCGGCAGACGATCAATGACGTAGAAGGTGATGAGGTGTATCAAATTCCAAAGGCGGAAGAAAATAGTTCTTCCTGTTTTGACCTTTGAACGTAAATATCGCAAATTGTCGCAGCTCAAATTATTTGGACCTTATAGTACAGACTTTGGCCTTTCAGGATATGTAAATATCTCCGCACGAGACAATGTGACAAAATCGTGTGTAAATCTGTACACTTTACATGACCGCTCGGCCTTCCCAATGAAGCTTAGTGCGTCGGCGTCACGTTAGACCGAGCGTGAACGCAGTGCACACACATGCAGAGCAAGAACGTTTTCCTATCCTACGCTGGTTAGATCTCCATCAGAGATAAGACCATTGCAATTGCAACAACGAAAAGATTTGTTTATAAAAGCAGCTGTGTGTGTGCGTGTGATGTGTTGGTGGCGGCCTTTACAAATAGTTTGTTTACAAGTAATTTTTCTTCCTCCAAATTTTTCTAGTACATAGTAGAGAGTCTTTCTAGAGAATCTTTGTGGGTTGTCAGTAGTAGTAGAGAATTTAGACTTTCTTGTCACAAATAATTATTCGGAACAATTTTTCAAAATATTTGATATTCAACAATTGTGATTCTGAGCAACAAAAAAAGACGCATTATGGTTAGGCCAACAGCTTATGAAATCGTGCCACAGAAATGGACGCCTCAGCAATTTACGCGGTGCATCAGTAGGTGTTGACCTCAACGACAAAATACTCACCCAAGTCTTTTCTTCAGAAACGAAAAACACAGACAGACTTCTGGACTGGATATCCAGTGTGGTCAATTTCCTAATTTCCTGTGATATAGTGCCAAAATTTGTGGTTAATTTTAAGCAGGAAAATGAGTAAGTTGAAATATTCGAAGTTTTTTTAAAAGAATTAAAATACTTGAATTTCGTCAAATTATGAATTATCATTTAATAAAACCAAAAAACAACAAATGAAATAGGATAAATAAAACTGTTAAATCAAAACAATTAAATGATTTAAAGGTCTGCCCTCTCTCCGCACTCCTCCAGCTGCGGCGGCGAAGAATTTCATCTCACAGACGACATGATAAAAGCAGTCATACTTGTAAGTCGTATGTCAAATAAACTATAATAAACTATTTAATAAATTATATTAAATAACTTTTATAACATTATTCTTCATTTCATGTTTATATTGTTTATAGTTTAGTTATGTTTTTTTCAAGTAAAGTTTATTTCTAATATGTTCACAGAGATTGCAGCTTTTAAATGTTTGGTACATCGTTTCACCGGCTGAGACAATGGCACAACTGGTGCATCTGCAGGACACGAAGGAGGTTGAGTGGATTCTAACAATTCAAGAGGACGCATATTACTACAAGTCCACCAAGGTATAACGCCTAACTCAAATAGAAAAACTTGATATAGAAACATTTACTTGAAACTACTTTCAGTCATGTACAGAGTTTGACATGTTGTGGCTAGCTTTTGGGGAGCTAGAAGTAGCCCACCTTCTAAGCAGAAACTTGTCGCGATCTTCTAAGAAAAGAGCTACATGTCAAACATGTCCCTACGTTTACAACGGCTTCCGGTGATGGGTTACCTGACATTGGGGGTGATGAGGTATGGTTATGTGCGGGTGGTGGTGCAAGCTACAACAGCGTAAAACAAACAATGTTAATGTTCTGTTCGCATCGTCCCTCTGGACATGGCATACGCACCGTCTTTGCTTGAAGCTCTGCGTTGCAGCCCTCGATCTATTAAGGAAAAAATATACATCGTAAGTTTGTTATTTTTCGTTTTTGATTTCGTTTGTGATTTCGTTGTCGTTCTGTTTTCGTGGTTTTTCCAATGTATTTATGAAAGAATTTTGATTTTGTTTCTAGGAACTACGAGATATGCCTTGCTACGATTCTTTGTCCCTCCAAGACAAGAAAACGTTGTTTGTCTATCATCGGAAACAACTGGCGCATTACAACTCCGCAACAATTTGCAATATATTCAAGCTGGAAAAGGAACCCTTGCGTGCTTCTGCCAAACGAAGCAACAATATGGTGTCTAGGAACACCGCCGCCCTGTCAGAAAACAGACACCACGCGGATGACTCATACCATCAGGTCTTAATTTAATAATAATTTTCAAGAACTATTAGAAAAAGAAACTTTAGAACTGAACGTTTTGAACGAAATATTAAATTTAAACTAAAAATTAAATATTTATTTACAGACATCAATCAAGAGAGCGTCTGGTGCCGGATATTTTGTCGACAATTTCCTGATATACAGCTGTATTCAATGGGAAAAAGGCTGGAGTCGAACCACACAAACGATTTAAGGAATTGTGTAGTTAGGAAACTGGATGTGTCTGTTCGCAACGATAACAAATATCGCTACAATATTGTCGGTGTTCCCAATCAAAATCAAGCGCAACCATTGGACGACGACACAGCAGCAGCAGCAGTGCCTTCTTCGTGGTCGCAGCTTAGCAACCAACTGGCCGCGTCACTAGCGCTAGAAGACCATAATAATAATAGAAGATCACAATCTCGCGAAGAAATTTTTTTCCCAGCCAAAAAATGCAATTCGTCCGAAAACACCAGAAGGCAACAATGTATTTCTTCTCATAGCAAGGTATTTTTACTGCTTTAAACACAAAAAATAAAAACGAATTTTCGAAAAAGAACTTTCTACGTTACAGTACTAATAAATATACTGTAAAGTAGAAATACCAAATCTCAAAAATTGTAGCGAATGAACTTTTGTTGGAAAACATTTTGAACATTTGAACAAAATATTGGAATATTGAAATATCGATTATTATTAAAAGTAAAAACGCGTGTTCGTTTGTTCAAAGTTTCAAAAAAGTTTCAAAATCTTTTTGTTTGAAGTTTGAAAGTTTCAAAATCTTTTTGTTCAAAGTTTGAAAATCTTTTTGTTCAAAGTTTCACAATCTTTTTGTTCAAAGTTTCAAAAACTTTTTGTTTGAAAGTTTTAAAATCTTTTTGTTCAAAGTTTGAAAGTTTCACAATCTTTTTGTTCAAAGTTTCAAAATCTTTTTGTTCAAAGTTTCAAAATCTTTTTGTTCAAATTTTCAAAATCTTTTTGTTCAAAGTTTCAAAATCTTTTTGTTCAAAGTTTCAAAATCTTTTTGTTCAAAGTTTCAAAA
>JAQFYB010004775.1:0-15400 GCA_034694085.1 Pogonognathellus longicornis
TTGTCATGCCGGTAATTACCAGTAAATGCCGGTAAATACCGGCATGACATTTTTGACTATGCCAACCCTGCTTTAAACCTTTGAGCAAAACACGTAGGAAGGGGCAATATAATTAAGATAGTACTACAATGGACAACATTATTGATGCAGTTTGTAAGATTTAAAATTTTGCTCTCAAATAATGAATTTTCCCTATATTTTTCTAAATGTAGTGATACAAATTTGCATTTAAGTATTTTCTTTCGGTTCGGATAACCCTTTATTCGTTAAGCATATAATACTGAATTATTTCGCAGTATTCGTACATTACTAGTGGTGCTTTCTATGTAGCAGAAATCTTTTTTCAGTCTACTCCTCATCTTGTAAAGAGTGAAAGTAAAGCTTTGGCTGAGGCCTGCATATCGTGAATGTGAGCTGTGATGTTTTTCATTCTCACCACATACAGAAAGTATATGGATCGCGTCCCGTACACCACAGCATCATTGCATGTTTTCATGGAGCTGAGATCAGGGAAGGGGGTTTAAAGTTCACATCTCCTAAAGGTTTCTGCAATTTTTTATGTTTATGAGGTAGCAATATAATCGTGCAATTCGGTAAAAAAATCTAAATATTGAGTGTTTTAAAAAAACATAGAAAATGAATTCCAAAATTCTAAAACAAAATTGACTGTAGATAGGATTTATTTTTTACAAATTTTTATACCACCCATGCTGATCTTCACAGATTTTCTATTTCATACCTTATTTATTTGAAGTATTGAAACCTGTAAGAGATATTACATCGCCGTTGAAAAAATATCTTACATAAATGTTTATTTTATTAGTTGTTTAAATGACTCACAATTCGAAATTCCGAATAAACGAACAGTAGACCTATGGATTAAGAACTTTGATCAACCTCATTGTTTATGGAACAAAGTTTTAGCACAGTAAAGACAGTAATATAACTTTTCATGATGTAATATGTGTGGCCTTTTACCCTATAATGTATGAAACACAAGGGTTTTCTGGTAAAGAGCATTTAGAGTTTTTTAGTTATTTTTTAACGATGTACAAATAATGTAGACTGAACAGGGTTTTTTAATCTCATAAATTAACAGCATGTTATTTTTTAACAATCGTATGTGTATAAGTACTACTACCAGTATAGCTACCTAATAATCTAAAAGAGAATTCATTATTTTTGTTCAGCCTAGCTTGATCCTTCCTATTTTCAACATAACCTTTTTGAATTCACTGCTACAGATATTTCAAATTGATGAATACTCTAGATGCATCTGAATTATGAATTCGCCTCACAACGTCACAACAGAACTGCTTCAGACGTAAAAAGTCGATTGGCTCCACATCCATATAATTTGCATAATGATGCTGACGCATGTACTAAATTAAGTAGGTAAAAGCAAAAAGCTTAAACCCGCGGGTACGCGTAAATAGAAAGTTATTTTATATGGAGTTTATTTTAATTTTACCAATTATTATGATAGGAGATGAAAATTTTACAGCGGCAGGATATGTTAAATAACATCGGTGTAGCTTAATTTTTGTGGCCTATTTAAATTTATAAATTAGAAAACTTTACCGATTAGTTCATTAGAAACGGAAAATACGAAATGATTGACATATTTTTGTGTGAAAATCAATTTAACAGATTTATACATATCTGTCACGAGCGCTATGAATAAGATCGAGATGTTAGCTGAGACATCGGGATATGATTCCCCCACCTTTCTCTTGGCCAAAAAGTTCAATTCCTTTTACCTAAATAGTAAGTTCCAACTGCATTTTAAACATTAAATAACATAATTTTTTTACATTTTGTCTTTCAAGCATTAGCTGGCTAATTTTAAGAAAACCGTAACCTTATTTTGTTGTGAATGTTTCTAGAGCTGCATAACGGTTCCTATAAGCCATTTGTAATCGAAAATAAACAAGTGGGTTTCATAACTTCAAAAATCCTACAGATAATAGGAGGATTCAATGAAGTTTTTGTGATTGAAGAGGAATGTGTAAAGCTGCATCCCAGGTTGGTGGACTATGACCAGCGGTCTCAAGTGATGGAACGAGTGCTGCAAACAATTCGAGATATGAATGTACTTGTTGCCCTCAAAGGCTGGAGGAACGAAGTAAAAAACTAACATTCAAAAATACATGTACAATACTAATATTGTACCAATTCTCTAAACTATGTTTGTTGTCGTTTCTGTATGATTCTGAATTTTTCATTTATTTTTTAAAGTGCTATGAGGTGCGCCAAAACCTGCATGCAATTTCTGTTATGCAGATAGAGAGATCGGCTGCTTGTGAGTTAATGAATACTAAAGAATTTATATGTGATTATTGAAAAAATACTTTAATTTTAACTTATTTTCGATAGGTTTATTCGGCATTCGACAATATGCAGTTGTTATCAATGGATATGTCATGCATCCTTCTAAGGGTCTCTGTGTGTGGCTCCAACAGCGCTCAAAAACCAAACAAACTTGGCCTGGCTATTTTGACAACATGGTATTTTCTAAATCATTTATTTATTAAAATTGTAATTCATAAAATTGTCATATACATCTAACGAGTGAAGTTTCTTATTATTTTATTTTTCAATCATTGCCAGGTTGGAGGAGGCATCTCTGTCGGGTACACCGTTCTTGAGACTGCTCACAAAGAGGCTCAAGAAGAGGCTGCGATACCGAAGGAATTCCTATCAAAATTGGTTTCTGTGACCCCTGTTACGTAAGTTACGTCGTGTTGAATTATCTGTTATTATTTTTTTACAGCGCTCATTATTCTATGCTAATTAAATAATGTACCTAACTTCCCCAAACATTGTAGTAGTGGGTTTTCTTGTATGTTTGGTTTTCATACATCATTAATTGTTGGTATGTTGATGTTGATGTAATATGAGATTTCGTGTGAACTATTAGCATATTTTACGAATCGGAGCGAGGTCTTTCTCCAAATATGGAGAATGTTTTCGATCTGGAGTTGCCTGTGGGTTTTGTACCGGTGAATCTAGACGGAGAGGTGGAATCCTTTCATCTTTTCACTGCTCAGGTAGTATATTTAAAAACAACGTTTTAAATACTATAATGTTTATATTTAAATCAAAATATTCAAAGAAATCAGTTAAATTGCTTACATGCATGCTAAAATTATATCAATGGCCGTATGATTGAGCCATTGCCATTATTAACTCCAGTTGGGTGTTTCTTTAAAAAAAACACAAATAATTTTGATCTGATCGCTTGCAGACGCGGGAGAACTATTGCTTCCTTTTTTATACATACAACATATTTATTTGCAACTTAATAATTTGCTTTATTGCACACAGAAATTATATGGTGGTATTACATAATATACCTAAATCAATTGATTTAAAATAAATGTTGTTTACATTGTTTGTTACAGGAGGCATTTCAAAACATGCTGAAACCCTCATTTAAGACTACGAGTGCCCCACCTCTAATGGATTTCCTAATCCGAAAAGGGTTCATTACCTCTTTAAATGGTAATACGTATAAATAAATATAACACTTTAAAATTAATGCTTGCCATGTTATGACGAATGGTATGTCGGTCATAAAATTGAGATTTTACATATGGCTTTTTACAGAACCCAATCTTGAATGCATCAAGAAGCTGCTGCATGTGCCGCTTAATGCAATTTATCGTGAATTCTAAAGATGTGTTGGCTCATTTGTGAGTTTTTGTGAGGTGTAATTATAGGAGCATCTCTTGTGCTCATAAAGGATTTTTAGAAAAATGTTAATGATGATGTGTGTTTTAACATTACTATTGCATGGCTGGACATGTTACTACCTTGCAAATGAAAAGTTTTAATTTTAAATAAATACGTGCCAGTTATTGTGTGTAATGATTAAAAATTCGAAAGTTCACTTAAATAAACAAACCATTGCAATGAAAGCTATAAAGAGTGTATTAGTATAACGTTTAAGTTTGATCATTCTTTCATTTAGACTCAGGAATACATACACCTTCTTAAATCAGTTCTTAAGTGAATAATAATTTCAACCGATATGATATCTATTAATTATCTTAATGGACACATTTTTTATATAATATATTATGTCGCAGAGCATAGTTCAAAATAGTCCATCTTATGTATTAGAACTTATATGCAGTAAAGCCGTAATTAAAAATGAGTAGGAAATAAATTTGAATCTTTCTTCAATGGTGAATGCCATTAAATATAAGTGCTATTGGTATACATCATACACCTATAATATGTAGCTGTCGTAGCTGTGGCTTACCCTTTATTCTAGTTCTGCAGTGCGTTGAAAGCTTTTATATTGACAAAGGACAAAATGAGGCTAATTGAGACGCAAATAGCAAAAATCTCAACTCTGAGAAAGAATACAATAGTTCTTACTTCTTACATTTGCAGATGTTGTATGTAGGTAGGCGTTATAGCAAGTATAAACTACGTACATAATAGAATTGGATTTATTGCTATTCTTCCAGCACCTTTCAATGAGAAATAGGTAAACCCCATCGCATCTTTACAAAAAAGGCTCATTCTTGAACTATTTGTCGTAATTAATTTTTTAAAACGTCCTTCAATTACAATAAGAGAACCTTACCATTAGAATACTACATATTATTAACCCATGCATACTTATGGAAGATTCCAATGTATCATTCATTCCAGTTATGGATCAATGAATGATACGACTTCTGGATAAGACTGAGATAAGGATGAAATTCAAACATGGAAAGTATTCTAAGTATTCTATGTGAAGTCTTACCATATAAAATTTATTCAATGTTCGTTATTGGTTGTTTCAGTCATAAAATTATAATTGGAATGTCAATTTCCATGATTAACTTCACAATCAATTTTTCCAAGGTATAAGATACGTACTTACCTAATAAATACTGAAAAGAGAAATATAGTAGATAGCTAAAAGTAGGAAATATTTTCATCCATAAATGTAGAATTTCTTACATAAATAAGGCCTATAATTTCAGTGAACTAAAAATGTCATACGATTCTGTGTCTTGAATATTAAACCTCGTAATTACTATGCACTATTAGTGTATAAGCTGCTTGCTTGAAGTTAATCCCTACTACTTTTTGCTACTTTGTGCCATCAGGTGTCTCGGACTCTTGGAGAGATATCTAGAAAGTTTTATCATTCTAAGATTCTTGTAATCTACTCACTCAGTATCTTTTAAGAGACCGACAACCGAGGAGATTGCGATTGGACAGAAGCCACGACGTCTAAGTAGGTACTAGGTAGTAGGTACATAATACAGATATTATTTATTTAAAGGTAAGGATTGGAGATGCGGGAGATTAATTCTCTGTCATTTTAATAGAAAGATATATATAACTTCATGAAAATCAATCCATAAAATATGTTGATTTGTATTCATATCATGTGTATTCGTTGTTGGCTATGAAATGACAAAAAAATATTTCTAGTAAGTTTAATATAAAGCATAAAAAATCAAGAGCACGACACACAACACAAGCATCCACGTGTTGTATTTGGTTGTTCTACTCCTTGTCTGTCTGCCTGTCTACGGATTTAGCCATATTAAGACTTTGCGTCAATAGAAAGATATAGAAATCCATGTCACCATGAATTAGGGTATTAAAATGTATCTACGATATTTCTACAAGTTATCAGCACCTTACAACGTATATATAATTTACAGAGTTTTACGTCACAGTATGAGAATATTGTAAATGAATATGATGATATAGCCGTATTTGCTTTATTCTATGCAAACAAACACAAAGGACTAAACAACCACTTGGACAACTTCATCAAGATTTATATGACAGTCAACATGAAACGGTACCTTTGTGTACGTGTAAATGGGTCGGTGAATGCTTTCTGTACAACATACATTGCAATTTGTCAGTCTTTATTCTTACTATCTAAGATGGATCAATCATGGATTTTAAAAACATCATCTGAGACACAAACTTGAATTATTAGTCGGGTAGCCAGTCTAATCAGAAAAGCTAACGTGTGTCTGTATAGGTAAGCGATCAATTTTCTATAGAAAGGAAGAAGATTCTGAAAAAACCTTTGATTTCAGAGTAGAAATGTGTCATGTGATTCGCAAGCTCATCTATGTACCCGAAAGTGTTTCTTCGAACTATTTCTTTCAGACTTTTGGCTGGCTTAACTTTTTTGCCGAGTTATATGAGTTATGAATGTATGTTGGAAAAGAGAATGATTTAGAGATGAGTTCTGTGCATTCTTTACGGATGAAAGCAGACCAGTCGTAATCATAATCAGAAAAAAACTAAAATTGCATAACTTGGATGTCATAAAACCTAGAAAAAAGGACATGCCCGCAGTTGCATTACACACTACATCTGAAAACATACTTGATACACTTCCAGGATGTACTCTACGCCATAATAATATTATCATGAATTCTACAATGTTACCTACTTACTATTTTAGATGCCATAGATATAAATTAGTTATTTCATTACATGGAAAAGACGTATGCCGAGTTTGTGAATGTGGTGGGAATGTTATCGTTCATTTTCTTATTGCAAAAGACATTATATTATGTATATGCACAAACAACATAGTGTTATGCACATTTTTGAGATGTTTTTATATCAAATACAAATGAGTGGTTTTATTAGTCATTATTTAAATGTACCTAGTTATGTATATGCATTTCATTCGTCTTTTGTCAAAAGCTGTGGTAATTTTGTACACTCATGATACATATATTGTAGATTCTATATTTGTAAATACAAGTACATCGTCAATAAAAAATGTTAATAATTATGAATGTATAAAATTGAGTTGTAGTGTACAATAACAGTGATAAGGTAAGAAACAAATACTAAACGGAAATAAATATATGTGAAGAAGGAATAATTATTATCAAGTATTACAGCCATTTTGCTTCATTTTCAACTCACTCGATTGAGAGTGACAGTAAAAATTTGTTCCTATGGCGAGGTATGGCTGTCATTCTTGTTACCTATGTCACTCAGTAGATGTTGTTCTGATCTTTCGTCTTCTTCATTTTGTTTTTTGTCTTTAAACCCGAAAGTTTTGGCTAACTTTTTTGTAAACTTCTCACCGGTGCTCCCTTGACTCAACTTCTTAACCTGAAGATCATCCATTGTGTCGTCAGGATCGTCTTCTTCGGTTTCTGCCAAAGGCGCTGCTACGACACTTGAGGATGCTACAGGAATTAATTTATTTCCAGATTCACTCTCCCTGCTTAGAGGATCATCTTTCGAATCCGTTTCAAAAACGGAAGAAGATGTGGTAGCTGAATCGGATGAAATACCACTCGTTTGTGAGTCGGGAGTCATACAAGTGAGACGCAAATGTCCAGGACTTTTTCGAGCTGCAAATGAAGGTCTCATCTGGTAACTACTTCCTTGCTCTGGAGCTCCTTGCTCTTCATCCTTAGATAATAATGATCTGCTTTCCAGGATCTCAGGACTTTCTTCCACCAAAATCTCAGTTTCTTTATTACGATTTCCAAACACGTCCTGCACCGTTGGTTTCTTCTCAGCCCTCATGGACATTACAGTTAGCATATTTTCATCCACTTCTTCAATAACTTCTTCAGCCACATTTCTGTGTACATTGGCCACACTCCCACTCCAATTTGGCAGTCCTCCTAAAATAGTAAAAAAACCAACTCATAAATTTACAGAGAGAAATAGCAAAATAAAAACAAAATTAAGTCATGGAAGAATTCTAATTGTGAAAGTCTGTATTACAATGTCTAATTTATAAACAGCTCAATGGTGTGTATTCTACAGTATGTATCACAGTAACAGACTTATAGGCTTACATGCATTGGAATATCCAAACCAAAACAATTTTGTTTAACCGTGCAAAGTAACCCAATTTTGAAGAAATATTCCCACTGTAATTTTTGTCAAGGTTTTGCTTCAAAATCATAAGTCTGAATTGTAACGTCGTGATTACATTGTACTGCTAAACAACATTGTGTTGGTTTTGATGCTCAATGCATTAAGCGCTATAAGTCCGTTACTGCGATACATACTGTAGAGACACTAATCGCTAGCTAACTCCATAATACATTATACAAATCATAAGCAATCAAATCATTTATTTAAAATGGGAATTACTTAATAAATTTAATATGATAATGATCTCTAGAAATTGTGTGGGCAAGACAATCACATAATAGTATGAACCTTGATTTCCATGTGATGTAACGTGAGTTATTTTTATACAGGCGATGCTTTGATTTGACGAGTAGCTTTTTCATGCTACACATAATATATACATGCAAAATTGAGGGAGTAAAAAGGAAGTGTGAATAAATATGAAGGTACTTTCAGCACATATGGATATCCTGATATCGTGTAGCAGAGGATTCAGGTCATTCGTGATTACGGCGGAAGAAAACAGTGAATTCTAAATATCTTCAGTTCGCATCAATTACGATTGACTGATTTCTCATCTCATGCAAAGCTTTGACTAAACTAAGCAAACATGCTTCTGTTAAACTTTCAAGGAAGAGAATCAATCTTGGCTTCGGAGACAGTGGACCTTATAAAGGTATTCCGTCCCTACCTTGAACAGTTCCAAAGGTTGAATGACAAAATTCTAAACATTCTAACAAACAGTAGCCAAGGAAATAATAATACTGAAAGTCTTTTTACTGTACATTACGAACGACTAAGATATCCAGCATTCCTTTTATATTCAAATTTGAAATTCCCTTGCTCACTGTGTCTCATCAAAGCTGTTGAATGTGAATTAGTTGAACAAGGAGGTTTCCCAATTTGCCATGAGAATGAGACTATGATTATCTCTCGTTAGTGCACAAAACGTGAAATTTATTCCTAGTTGCAGATACAATAGATGTTCCTCTCTGCATACTTAATCATAGCAACATCCCACAGTCCCTGCCCCATATCTCCACATGTCAATTGGCCAGGATACCAAATACACAAAAACATGGGTTTTTGAGGTTTTGGGTTTGCGTGGATTGTAAAATTTTAAAACCCCTGGGTTGTGCGTGTTTCCTTGAGAGTCTATCTAAATCCAAATAAATATAATTGGGATATTATAACTTGAACTCATGAATTCGAAGACTATATTGAATCTATGAAAAAATTTTAAGCTGTTCAAGTACAAACTTAATTTCATTTCATGATTGCATATTATAATAACCATAATAATAAAGATAAGTAATGTTCAAGAGTTAGTCAACTGACTGAAACTGATAATGGTAGACCATTAAAGTAACTTTTAAAAATTAGAAATATTGCATAATAAACTGCAACACCAGTTTTAAAAAGTTTTAATTAATTAGTAGGTGCATCATTTACATCATGCATTTTACATACATAATGGATGCACCAAATTCCTTTATTCCTATAATTGTTTTTACTTTCTAGGGCCGAATCAAAATATAATCAATAAATCATGAGTAAGGCTAGGGAGAATATCAGTTGATGACTGGAAATAAATAAATAGATATTTGCTATTAGCAAAAAATCTGCAACCCAGAAAAACCCATCAAAAACCCAACAACCCATTGGGTATGGGATGTATGAAAAACCATGTTTACGCACATGCCACATTTCCTATTCGACTTGTATTATGTATGGAGTTCTTTGCCTTTCATTCCCTTCGATTCCCCCACTACCACATGCTTCGAAATAGGTAGGATAATACAATTTCACTCATTTGGTGTGTAAAGTTTCGAAGAATTGTTTTATTGTGTTCACGTTCCAGGACCATCTCTTTTGTTGTTGATTCTCCTTTCACTGCTCCTGTATTAAATACTTAAACTAACAAGAGTGCTACTAAGGACTTACACAAGAGACTGATTTCCCAAATTTGTCATAATCTCACAAACACTCAACTAAAACTCAACTGACAACTGTTGTGTGCAGTTAAATAGCTGTGTGCTCCACTTACGCTTTTAATTTAAAACGAGCAATGTGCTGATGAAGAGCATGGAATGTAAAATATTTAAAGAGAAACTAATTAACTGAGTCAATGATTGGACTCAGAATGACTATCTGTTGCATTACATCCCTGTTATAGAGGCAGCATCTGTTAGGGAATTCCATGTCATCATGTTATGTGACAGAATTTATTTTTCTAAGGATATTTAAATGAATGTGATGGTATTTCCGCCCCCAAACTCAATGCAATAATTTCAGAAACGTGAGACGTAATTTAGTTATGCATGAATGCGAGAAAGTGGATCTCATATTTAACTTACTTTTCCTCTAGGATGGAGATGGGCATAATAGATTCAAAAAAGCAATGCGTATGTGCAAATACTTACGTCAAGTATTATCTAATAATGCAAATCCTCGTGGATGAATGCATATAATTTTACGCTACTTTGCCGTATCTTCCGTCAACGAGGTATTTTGTAATAAAGGATAAGTAGCGTAATGACAACTCAGAATAAAATAATTTTCTTCCAACCATCGTCATAATGTTTTATAATTATATTCGTATGCAATTTTAATAATGTGGTGAAATAGAGTTGTAACTTCGTCAAGATGATCCATATAATATTATTAAATATACTGAAATCATTAGTAGCTTTCCTATTACTACAATGGTACAAAGTGTACAAATGCCTTAATAATAGTAAGTGGGAGCCTATATTATCAGAACATGTCTACAGTCTACGAAAGTTCAGTAAATTGAGGCTAATCTCAAGCAAACTTACAAGTGCCTCTTGTCCTGACAATGGTGAAATATTTTCAAGTGGGGTATGAAAGTATGAAAGTACCCATCCAACTACATACATCCAACTACATTAGTGAGACACAATTAATTTTCTACTTTCACAAGAGAAAGCTGGGAGAAAGATTTTCGACGTTAGACTTTAAGAGTAAAATGTCACATAAATTATAGTCTGCTATAGTTTTTAAGCTAAATAATATACAGTATTATTATAGGTAATACTAATAATAAACAAAAATCTGACTATCGGAAGTTGTTGGTGTAAAAATAAGTTGATATGCCTTTAAGGCCGTGTCTAGGATTCCATTTCGGAGGGGGCAAAATAAAACGTGATGCACAATAGTGTCTGATATCGCGCGAAGCGCGAAAAATTTGAGCTATTTTAGGCCAAAATCAATCTAAAATGCATCGAATTCGCGCTACGCACGAAAAATTTTGCTATTTTTTGCACCTTTTTGATAAAATAACCTATTTTTTCCTTCGGGGGGGGGGGGCGGGCATTGCCCCCTTTGCCCCCCTAAATACAGCCTTGTATGCCTCTATCCAGAGAATGGACAAATGATTATACCTATGTAGCTATTGTATATTAGTTACTTACTGTGAGATTTGTATTTCTATCACACTTCACAATTAAATATACCTACTCATTTGTAAGATAAGGAGGAAGTGAGATGCAAACTGAAATGTGTTGTTGTGAAAGGTAAAGATGCGAAGATAGTGTGGGCTATTGGATGAGAAATATGAGGATGATGAAGAAAATAGTACGTGCAACTCTCATCTCAACTCACCGTCAACCACAACTGGCGAATTAAGATTGTCTCTCTCCCGAGAAAACATTCGCTTGAAAACTGATGTGATTGATGCAGCCCGACTTAATTTCCCACTAATGCTTTCTGCCAGTGTGCTTTGGCTGGCTGTCGACCGCATGCTGGCTGTTCGCTCTCGACGAACAAAGCTGCCTCTCTTGGAATGTGCAATTGAAGTACGTCGCCCCATATACTGAAATCATTAAAAAAACAATCATGGTTATGACTATGTTAATCCACTGTCTGTGCCATGTTATTACTTTCTTCTCTGTCTTAGCTTATGGCTCCAAAAATCTACAAACATAAATGTTATAGCAGATGTATTCATTCTAATCGCATGCCCTACATGTTTTAAATACTAAAGTCGCAATATTCAGTTTTGTCGCTTGCTACGCATTTTTTATGTAGGTATATAATCACAAACAATTATTTCAAAATCTGGTAAAGGAGGAAAACAATAATTTTTTATTGTTATTGGAAACAAAAGATTTTTTGTATCACAATTACCAACGATATCGAGAATGAAAACGTAAATTAAATCGAAATTTTATATGATATGGCAGTTCGTACCCTTTTATTTACGTCCTTCAGGTGTAAATCAATGATTCAGCGAAATGTATTCCATCGCTTTTTTTGGTTGTCAATGATAAAAACATGAGAGAGATCCCATACAAAGTCATAAATCTTATCCGAGTCGAAAACACAAAGCAGAAAAGTTACATTTATGAACGGAGTTTACTACTAGCTCTTACTTTCACCACTTTTAATGCTACAGGGACTTTTATAACTTTTGTCCACGAAAAATGCTAATACTGGAACAATGCGGTATAACTCAATTCATGTTAGGTACTTATGTTATTTAAGTGGAAGAAATTGATATTCGAGAGTCAAACTGAAAAATGAGTAATTTCATTAGTGTTTACATTACATACATATTAAACTTTGTATTAACTTAATCGAATTATTGAATATGAACTTTAGTAAATCAAGTTTTGCTTTTGTAAAAAAATAAGCATTTAGGCATTATTTTGTTTTTTCTAATTCTATAAAGGTTCATTTCATGCCAAATCTTTGAGACCCTGTACATATACATATGATACAATTGCTTTGAATATGAATGCAAATGGTTTCAGCAGAATTTCAATTCCCTACCATCCTTTCCCTCTACATTGTCCATAGAACTCAAAATGTTTTATCCCAGAAACCAGGTTTGCAAACAAAAATGAAAAAAAGGTATTGCCTCAACATTTAAAGTCAGTGTACCATAGGGATTCCTAACTTGCATTCTTCTGACTAAAGAAAATATCTTCTATAATGAAACATTCGGGAGGAATAAAACGAAAGAATCAAGGAAGATACTTACCCCGTCCAGGTCTGACATTTGATTTATGGATTTAACAGATGGCGGAGAAACAAGTTCGGATCCCTGTTTAGAAACGTGTATTTTGGCCGTAGAGTTAACAGGAGGCTCCTCTCGATATTGCTCCGATGCGACAGTGTAAGGCAACTCATGTGGGAATACTTCATCCCAGTATTGATCCTAAGTGCAAAAATTAACTTTTATGTGCTTTTTTAAATGCAATCACTTCTACTGTATATACCTACTACATTCTATATGTAGACATTATGAAAATTTATCTTAAGTACCTACTTTAAATTTATTTCAATTACCTTGCATAATTCAGGATGCTCATGATGCATTTCATCAACAATTAAATACGAAACCTTAAAAAGAAAACACATTTGATTTTATTTATTCCAGAGTCTAAACCATGTTAAGCGGATTATGGATCCAAATCACTTTTTTCCCCTGCGTAAATTTCAGTTGGATGTTCTAAACATATTTGCAAGCCTGAAGCATGAAGAATTAGAGGAAACAACTGAGGCAACAACTCTTTAATCTTGATTGCGTTGCATAAAAAATTTATATTGCTTACAGGGCATAAAAACTCAATAATACGGCAGGTGTTATCTATCAACCATTTTACAGCGTAGAAAAATAGGATAAGCTTTACATTCTGTCAATTTTGCACAATATCTGTAATAGCCAAAGCATTTTATGATGTCCAATAATGGAATGTGGAATTGCGCTTCAGGATTATGTTCAACAAATCTGACATGCGGAAACTAAAGCATGAACTATTTTTCTTTCTTTTCACTTTCAATTATGTAAATACAAGTGGAATTCAGTGAAACAGAATAAACGTAAGTATAATCTCAAGTAAAGAAAAAGATGATTTACTTGTAAGTTTCGGTCAACCATCCAGTTCAGTTCAAAATCATCATCGTCATTTCCAAATGGATTTATTATACACTCTGCTACTTTCAACCAGCCCATGTAAAAGAAAAACTGTAACAATTCAAACATAATTTCATTATCTTCAACATTTGGATTTATAAAATAAAGTATATCTAATAACTTTTTCTATACTAGAGGCGTAAGCGAGCCCAGCCCAATCTCGAATCAAACCAGGTCGGATTACAGAATTCTGCAAATGTTTCGAGTTCCAGTCGGTTTTGACTTTCGAGTGGAGTTCTAGCTTGAACTTTTCAAACCGAATAAAGTAATGAATGCATGTGTATGTTTCTAATTGATTTTAAATTGAGTCGAGTTTGGGCTTGAACTTTTCGAGCTTAGAGTTACAAAATGTAACGTTTACTCTACACATATTTGTGTAGTGTGTGTATTAAAAATGTTTCATTCCATTTATCCAATTTATGTGGACCTACAATTTGATATGCATATGCCGTATTTACTCGAATAAAAGCCGTACCTCTAATAAACGCCGGCCTCTATTAAACGACGGGGGTTAATTTAAAGCTACCCTTTAAATTACATGGGGCCTCATCCTGAAACATTTTAAAATAAGCGAAATAAACTTTGCAACTGGTTAACGCCGGAGGCTATTATTCGAGTAAATACAGCACTACTTTTTTCTGTGCATCTTAAAATTAGTCAATGAATAAAATATAATGTAATTTTATTGGTACATATATGGTACAGTTTAAGTTTTTTTCTAATTGCTTTTTTGAAATCTTGATAAAAAAAGTTTTTAAATGTTTTCATAAATGATAATTGAGCCATTGCTGATTCAGCATATAGGCTAAAATTCATTTTTTAATTATTGTGACACTGGGGGTAAAGCTATGATAATTTTAAATATGTACTGATTCTGATTGTAAAATCGGATAACTTATGAAAGGACTTATATTTAATAGGCTCATAAAACAATACAAACGTTCATATTAATCCGATCATGAAAAAAAAATTACGTCGAACATAACCTTACTTACGTCAGTCATAGACAAGTATGACGCCGTACATAACTTAGCATAACATAACTTATAATAGCAATGGTCAAGTATTTTTTGATTTTGGCCTTTGTTGTTTAATTATTCATATTACTAACTATATTACCTATAGGAAGTCTCAGCCTATCAATTCATCTTTGATTACTCGATTTGTTGATTCGAGTCCATTATTTGTAGAAGGGTGTCCTGGAGCAATGTCTCAAGATTATATGAAAGAATACACAATATATTAACCTGCATGTCTCCATACTGAGAGTTTAGGATAATCAAAAATTACCATATCGCTGCATCAGTTCCTTCAACTTTATTCTGCATACTATGACACTTTATCAGTTTCTAATAGATGTAAGAATCCTAGCCGTGATAATAATAATATAAGCATACTGCGTTTAAAACATAGATAAGGAATAAAGGTACTGCATTCATTGTAATTAACATTATATGAAGCAAATGAAACGATGCATGACTTTGAAGCGTAGTTTAATTCCAAAGCTATGCAGTACCGTAACGATGGGGAGGGTGGGTGAGGAACGTCCTCACGGCCGGGCCACAAAAGGCCGGGCCAGGTTGAATG
>JAQFYB010004776.1:0-15399 GCA_034694085.1 Pogonognathellus longicornis
CTTCAAGCGTAACTTAGACTTTCAACAGAATAGTTCTGATGTTGGATGTGTATATGTTCACTTTCAGATGGTACAGAGGTTAGCGTTAGAGGTATACTAGTTAGGTATAAATAAGCTGTGTTTTAAATCTCACAGACAAAATTCGAATTGAAAATTAGAAAACTATCTTAGCAATCATGACTTTCCTACAGTTATGCGATGCCTATATACAAATGGTGATTTGTAAGATTTAAAGTCAAAGAAATAATGAACAATAAAATATGTCGATGGGTTGAGAGAGCAAAATGTCTCATCGCATACGATTTATTAGGTTTGGTTAGATATCCATATAAATTTAGCTTTCGTAAATTGTATTTGTTACCTTCCTGATGATGTGCAGATAACATTTACAATTTGACATAAAGCATTTGAATTGCCAAACGGTTTCAGTTTTTAGGAGACATTATAGTTTCGAAATTATGATGCATATTGTGTATGCAAGAATGCAGAACTCAACCGAATGGTTACAAATTAACTGCCATTCCTCATCTTTTTTTTAATCAGTTTCTACTTTCGTACTGCGTAGTTGATTTGGATAATTTAGTTCAAACTAGTTTTCAATGTACAAATATTTTCGATGAAAAATGCGTTAAGATATAAAAATTTGACTTTCGAGATAAACCTCCATTGTCAATTGCCAATGATGCGACTACCGAGATGTTGATACGAAGTCAGTTCATTAGTTCTACCTTAATCTCATGATTCATCTCAATTACAATAAATATATTCATTGCAATGTAGGATGACCTTCGGATTGGTCTTTAATTCATCAGAGCATAAAGGGTATCATCAACGATAACTACACAACAGAGTAAACACTAAACTTAGTAGGTAAACACTTTACAACAACATATTCCTGTTCCCTTTAGGTATTAAGGCGGAACATTTATGAACGAAAATCATAACCATGAATACTAATACTGAGACAAATAATGTGTTAATCTACAGCCCTAACAAATATTGGCCACCAACAATAAATAGATAGGAAACACTCATAGGTTGTAATTGTACTTAAATAGTTTTACAAACAGGATTATTATAGTAGTTGTAGCAGTATTATAGTAATTACACAGAATTATAAATTTTACAAATTGGGCAATTATTTATTGTTGCATGATTTTAATATGTTAATAGATTTATGGTCGCCTTTAGATCTTAAGTAGCGTGATGATTTGTTTGTGTGAGAGACAATCTGCAGCTGAACGCTTGTAAAATATAGAAGACGGTGGTTGTCTGAATCTCTTGTAACTTGTAAGCTTGGTTGTATTATAGGTAACTTTTAAGCTGTAAAGAATTCAACAGTCAGCATTGACTTATATAACAATCTTTGATGTTTGGTTGCATTCACATGCAAGTAACATGTAGTAAATTGAAACTCTCTAAACAAAACTGGGATGTATGTACACACACTAGTAATATTACAGGCCCATAAAACATAAGTGAAGATGCAAGGTATAGAAATATAATATTATTATGTTAGGTTACGTCTGTATATTGTAAGCAAGTAAAAGTTAAAGTGTAGTAAGAGTAGTAGTAGTGTTGTTAGTAAGTAAAGTTGTAGAGGTAGTAAAGTATAAAGCAGGAGCACGTTGGGTGTCGGAAGAAACGCGGTTGAGTTTGTTGGAGGTTCGTCAGTCAGATTTGGTTGGAGACTGTATGAGCAAGTATTGCGCAAAGGATTGGATTGGCCGGACGAGCATCACATGGGCCATACCAAGTCTCGCCCCTATATCGTCTAATGTGCTATTAAAAGTGTGCCAGAGGCTTAGCCGAGACCAGTTACGACTATAATTCATCGAAATTACGTCAAATACAACAGTTCTTCTCTGCGGTCTGAGAAGACCTAACCAAACTAAACAAGTCTCTCTTGAATCAAAAAGTCTAGCAGCAGACAGACACCTACACGTCACATCGCATACGAACACGGCGACATCAACAACAACTCTTGAGATACTGTGTCTCTCACACAGTGCATTGTTCAACACATACATAGCTCACACATACAGTATACAAATAACCATCGAGACATACATACACACAATTCCTCTACCTCCACAATTGCAGTGTATTCTGACTTAAACTTAAATGCTCACCTTTACATCGTATTAGATCTTAAATCAACTACTTTGCATAGCATTTCCACTCCGGGAGACACTGAGTTTACACTTCTTATTCTTAGTGTTCTCCCATCCTCCCACAGCGTAACAAGTCGAGCTGGAAACTCCGTCAGCTCAAATCTCAACCGTTTCGTTTCTCATCTGTTTCAAATATGTGAACAAACTGCAATATCCGAAAATCTAAAACAATTGACATTCATCATATTATGTGAACACATAACAATACAATAATTGTCGAGAAAATATGCTTAAGTGAGTTATTGAAGTTTTCATAGCATGGGCATTCTCAATTAGCCCCTTTCACATTTTACATGCAGTTGAGGTGAATCATAACACACGGCTTGACAAGACAAATGTCAATATACTTTTACAACACATGTTAGCAGTATATAATTGTTGTAGACTGAAATTGTGGCAAAAAGAGTGGAAAGTGAATGAACTTGTGGAAGAAAAGTACAGACTCATTCACACACAACAATACACAAGTCTGCATGTAAAATGAGTTGATAAGGTGAAACATTTCTCTGTATAGGATAACATTTCATTATTTGCTTGAGTCAGAATGTGGAATGGTGACTAAGAAATGTAATGTGATTATTGTGCAAAACAAACAAAATGTTTGACAGACAAATATTCAAATTGTCCTGGAACTTGTGTTTCCCAATTGAGCAGATGTTGTGACATCATTTATTGACACAGCGAAAAAAGACGAAGTTGAGATATCGAGTGAAAGTAAAATAAAAAGGATTTTTTATTGCGTGGACATTTTGCTTTAAGAGCAATCAACCGGATTTAAACTGGACGCAATGAGCTCATACCAATTTGTCAATTCTCTGGCCGCATGCTACAACGGCTCGAGAGGAGGCTCAGATCCATCATCCGGTGGAGACTATTATGGAGGAGGTGGTGGAGCGGGTAGTGGTGGCGGAGTGAATTCATATCCGAATTGCTACTCACCTCAAATCGGTACAGCACCTGCGACGGCCACTCAAGCCAATTACTACGGAGGCTCTCCCACTCACCATGTGACCAATTTGTCCAATGGCTCCGAGTACCGGGCAAATAACATGAATGGGGGCCCAGTCTCATCCTCCGTGTTACCACTGGGCAATGCAGCTCCTCTGGGCAATGCGACCACCCTGGGCTCGGTGGTTGGAAACAATCCTAGTTGCAAATACGCCAGTTCCGCCTTGAATAACAATAGTGGGACAAATAGCTCTGGAGCTGCAAGCGGAGGAGCGGATCCAACTCTTACAAATTGTGGCTCTCCACAAGACCTCACGACAAATAGCAATGGTTCCTCTGCGGCAAGCTCTGTTTGTAGCACACCAAGAAGTCCGCCGCTTATTGGCAGCGGCGGCGGTGGTCGTTCCAGTCAAAACAACAGCCAAAATTCTCAGTCAAATGCTTCCTCGAATAATTCCACAAGTCCTAATTCGACTAATGGCAGCCAAAATCAATCAGGAAATACCAAAGGCTCCTCGGGCAATCCACCACATATTTATCCATGGATGAAAAGGGTCCATTTAGGTCAAAGTAAGCAAAAATCCATCTTGTCTTAGATTCTCTTGATAAACATTGAAATAACAAATAATAGTACATACCTGACAATAGTATTCGCAAAACAAGTATCATGTCTGTATTTTCCCAAGGTGTAAGTAACAGCTACAAAATATAATCCATTAATGCATTAAAATGAGATGCAACAAATTTTTGCATCGAAATATACATCCTTTAGTGTTTAATTTACCTTTAATCGCGACATATTATTGTCAACAAATCCTCCAATTTCTCTACAAAAAATTGCAAATGAAAAGCAATTTATTATCGTATAAACTTATATACATAGGTCATAGGTAGGTGCTGCCTAGATGTATTTTCATACAAAATATTTGATTGACAATCAAATCGTTGTTTATTACATCACAAATAAATGACCATTCAGGACTTGTGAACACCTAGTGTTACTTTTCTTTAAATAAACTTTTATATTCGCATCTAAAATTTTTTGTAGGTAGAATGAACTTACACATTATGTATTTGAATTGAACGTTTAAAATGTTAAATTAGTAAAGGTAATTCTCAATGAAATAACAGGGAAAAATAAAGGAGGTATTGTTCAGTGAAAGGTGTGATAAAGAGTTATATGGTGGGCAAAGCCACTTGCTGCACTTACAAAGTATTTACAAGATATTCATAAGAGGACAAGAGAGGCAAAGCCAAGAAGGAAGGTTGAGTTGAAGGTATTAAATAAAATTATGATAGGACACGACAGATTGAATAGCCCAGGATAAAATATGGGCATGGAAGAAAAGGCTATAGCGGAGATAGTCAAGTCAAGTCAAGAGGATGCCACAACTGAATATCGCAAAAGATACTTTATGCTTTATACAAACACTTAGTTAGCTATGCGGGTCTCTTGCCTTCCTTCGCTTCGCTTTCGGAGTCTGTAGTAAATATCCGTGTAGCCAAAAGGAGTGCGAGAGACGAGTGAGGTAAAGCAAGACACACACATATGTGGTCCTTCGTATATCTGAACACAACACACGCCTCGCCACTCTATACTGCACTTATAAATATAATACTCTGTGAAATTGAACAAAGCAGGGAGGCTTGTTTCATCTCACCTTTATTATTGTTATTATCATATTATTGTTATTGTTATTAGTTATTACTCTCCCATCATCATCATCATTCACTTCTTCTTAACAACCATTATGACGTATAATCTGCGCTTACTAAAAGAGACATCGCTGTTGTTGTGTTTGTCTTGGACAAGGTACACAAATTTATTACACACAGTATCAAAAGTGGATGTTAGAAGGAGGTTCGGGTGCTTCGCTTCTGTGGCTAGTGATAAAGACTGCGGTTTGATGATTTCATCGTATAAATAGAGTTCTGTGATAGTTTTTTGTCGGGTTAAGCACACAGATGCAGGCTAATTGCTCCTAGTAGTGCGAAGGCAGAGAGGAGTACACATGTATAGTACAAATCGTTCGTAGTGTGTAGTAAACATGTGAGTGTGTTGTGCTAAAGTGGCAGAAGTAGTAAGGAAAGAAGAATTATTTGTAGGAGAGGATGTGAAGAGCGGAAGAGATGAGTTTATTTGTAAGTACATTGCGTTTAGTCAAGTTTAGGAGGTAGTTTGTTACAAGAGAGCATTCCTTCTGCTATTACGACTCCTGTAACATAACTATTATTACCATTACAAGGCGCAGGAGGACCGTAAATTTTATTTTCGCCTTTGAAGTCAAAGTCTGAACTGAATTTTATGGCTCTCATGCCTTTTCATTCATTTCACTAGCCTTTCTTTCCTCCATTCTTCATCGTACGTATTTCTACTACTCTCAGCTTACATTTGTATTAGTATAACTTGGGGAGATATTCTTATAATGCAAGTACATCAGTTAAAATGCGTTTATATCATGTGTCTTTAGTCTTTGTTCTGCTTGTAGCAAGTCATTATGTTCCACCTCAACAGTATACACACGATACGGAAAATATACTTTTGCATGCACTGATAAATGAAGATCTTTTATTATTATATTAACGCTAAAGTAAAGTACTTTATTGTTTGTAGTTCGCATTCTATTTGTATAGCACTATGAATTGATTTACTTATTTGTATTCAATCTTTAACAACAACTTACCATAGATAACCTGAAGATGTTTAGTGATAATATATTTTGAATCGAACAATTTTAATGTTTCGTCGTTTATGCTTCTTGAATCTGGATAAGATTTGATTTGAATTTAAGAAATTGTTGTTTTCACGAATACATTGTCATGCTTCATTCTACACACATATCCAACATTTCCATCGTCACTACCCTCAGATTACCTAAATTACGCTTTTCCATTAATTTCCCATTACTTGATCCATGCAGGAGAAATTCACCCCATTCATTTTTTACGCAATGCAACCTTCCGATAACGTTGATCGGGAGCAGAAAATCTCGTTTCATTGATAGTTTAGTTTCAGGTATTAGCTGTAGGACTCCTACTCAAGTGTATTAAGTGAAATTGTTGAATGGAAAGCTTGTAGAAAAGAGAGAGAAACATAAGTAAATGTATTGAACCACTCGCACTCTTACAATCAGTTGAGCAGTAGCACAAGTACAATACAATACAAAACACAAAACAAAAGTACCCCCTGTATCCGACTGCTCGACTTTTTTATTAGGGATTCTCCTCTGGTTCTACTTTATTTCTCTGCAGAACTGTCCATTCATTCATTTTCAATTGCTTTTCTATATGCGTAAGTCAAAAAAGTCAACTCAACTCAATCTTCGGTATATTCAGCTTGGATACTTTAAGTTATTACATTTGGTTGATACATCCACACACATTATACAGGTTTCCGTCTCATTACAACTCTATACGCAAGTGGTGCACATTGCATCATCACTTCACACTCTTATAAAGAATATTTTATAACAACAACCCTAAGAGCTTGAAATACCCTCTATGCCCTTTTGTACTAATACATGTGTACATACATACATACAATATGAAGAGATATACTATTAATGTTTTGTCCTACTATTGTGAAGCATTTCTCCTAGTTACAATTGAAGCTTGAAATCAATAGCTGGTTATTGATTGGAAATTGGGGAAAATATGCGGGAGGAGCGTACTAAGCACATGCACATATTATATTGTAGAGCATATTGATAGCTTCCTCCATAGCATCAACTCTGCTCACTTACAACGTAATCGCACACATACACATAGTACTTACTGTGTTTGACAAGCTTTTAGAATCTACTCGAATGGCAAATCCTCATCAATCATATCTCCAGTTTTTCAACGAGCTGACAGAACAGGGAAACTATTCCAATGAGAACAGAATAATATCTTGTTTAGTGTAGTTTACTATTAGGAGCAGTGTTTGCGATAAGATATTCTTTCATTTTAGCATTGTCATTATCTTCACAGCAGAAATGACGTACACTGACTGGGTAGCATTCGTGTAGTATAAGATTGTGCTGAGAAAATACAACTTTTTCTACATCTTGTAATAATAATAACAATAATAACGAATAGTGTACTATAGTAGTAATACCTACAGAATATACTGAGTTTACACACACGAGTTTTATAGCACTGTGTTCGAGAAGAAAATAAAATAAAAAACAGAATTTCACAATGTAAAGTTTTTCTCTCTTATTCTGATGGTAGATTGTGTTGTTTGAAAGCAAAACCCTTTTCTGAGAAATTAATACAAGCTATTCTTCATACATCACCACAGGGTATGTTATATTATGTAGCATTGATTATGGTTTGACAGACAGTTGACAGTAAATACTTGAATGGACTAGTAGTAGTAGAGTAGAGTCGCCCCAAGAACTAACGGCAAAGGCCAACCAGCCATCATAGGCCACCAATAGGCACAAACAAACATTAAAGGCTTCACTCTCGCTTGTTGTATGTATGTGATGCTTGTCCTGCTGTTACATTATTATTTGTTATTGAATACAAATGCTTTCGATGCTTATCCTCTGTCTTGTGTAATGTCCATGTCCACTTACATACCGCTTTACTCCTGTGTGTCTCATGAGTATATAGTCACTATCGCGTCGTATTTGTCAACAAAGGATATTTTCCGAGAAAGGGTGGTGTTACACTTCTCTCAATAAGGCTTCACTTGAACTCCCAGCCCGTGCACTCTCATAAACTCTGTGCCATAGTGGTAAATACTCCACTTCGGTTTTCATTTCAGCTGATGAAGTAACTTTAAGATTTATACATTGTGTTCGTGGATTTGTGTTATGTCTTATGTAAAGCACAAACAACGTTCTTATGGCTATGATGTACCTTATATGTACACATACAAACACATTGTAAAAGAATTGCATAGTAAACTGTTAGTAAATAGTAGTTTTGGTTCTGCTCACTTCTGTTATGTTATTCTGGTTGAGGTTGAGCCGGATCGGCTTTAGCCCTCTTGTCTCACACTCAAGTCAGCATTCAGTATTCATTCCACAATTCACAATAGCTTCTGCCTACTCTATACCAAAACATCCAAGAAATATATACTCAGAGTTTGCTACACAAATTCACGACATAAATATTACTTACACACCCGTATGTACCTATAGTTTAGTATATTGTATATTAAGGCAAATACAAACAGTGGATAGTTTTGTGTACGATTGAGTGCTATATGTGTAAATGCGGGTTGTATGTAAATATATATACGATGAACTCCTAGGACAGAAAGTACCTTCTATTTTAGTATATACACAATCCAACAACAACGCAATGCACAGATATCATGGTGCATTGCATGGTTACGCTTAACGAGCAATACAGCTGGGTAGGGCTTTCCATCATCTCATCCATGCAGAAGTACACAGATTCTGTAGAAGTAAAACGTGAACTGAACAAATACCAAAAGAGAGCAATTTAAAACCTGCAAGTCTTCTGTAAGGAGTCAACTATGTTACAAATATCAGCTACAAGAAAACATGTACCCTTTGCATTGTGAGAGAGTAACGGAAACCACGTAGAAAGAGAGGAATACAATATTATAACATGTAATGTTCAATATGCAGTGATGTAGTTAAGCTCAGAATTATATTCTGACTCGTGAACTCGCACTGTCAAAATCAGGCAGGACAAGGAAACGAACAAACACCGAACAACACAAGGAATGAGCAATAGGCAAACAAGATGAAGTTCACAAAGATGCATCTCAAATGTTCCCCATATGTTTCACAGCAGTAGGCTGCTAAAACAGTTCAAATACCAATGCACTGCATTGGCTACACAATAAATGTTTTTTGCCATCACAAGGGCCTGTTTTCAAAATAGGAAAACCTAACTAATACTGATCACAAGGAAGGCTAGTTTTATAATCCAATTATTTTTAAAACCAAATAATAAACAAATAGTATTAGTGATACATAACAGATAAGCAAATTCCTGATATTAAAATTGCTATCGTAAAATAAAAAACGGTTACAATTGTTTGTACCTCTGCGTTTTAGCTTTTCTTGAATCGCTTATTTCCTTAGTAAGTATTTTCAGTAAATAATCTAGCAAATCAATATGCAATAACTTTTCATTTATTAGTATTGAAAAGTATTAAAAAATTAGTATTTACATAAATATGAAGTACGTATAGAATTAGCTCCCGAAAGTTATATTATAGTAAGAATGTGTGTCTATAAGGATTAAAGACTATCGTGTCTGTTGAGAATTGCCCTTTCGGCCACACAGCTCTCACCAATAATCGCTTTTCAAGGCTGAGACCCACAAGCTTCTTAATAATAATCTCTTATTGTTGACAACAAAACATTCATTATGTTTAAGGTTGAACTTGTGATAAACGAACCCCTACCCTTTTACAGCTGGCTTGTGGGAATGACACTTTTGAAGGAAAGCGATTGATTCCTGCCTCTCACACGCTTTGACCACCATTTCATTTCACTTTTCAGATACATCAATATCCAATAGAAATTAGTTATTATAACAAGCTGTATCATAATTCCTATGGCAAGTAGGAATTGGTGGTTTACTATAATACATGGGCTTGTTTTCATTTTCACATACATATTTTGTACACTAATAATCGTGTGTGTGTGATATTTATGAAGGCAAGAAAGAAGTTTCATTGAATCAAGAATCAGTTAACCAGTAAATGCATTGTAGATAGGTCGGCACTATTGTATTTTACTTCGTAGTGGGGAATCAAAGTAACAAATCTCACTCAACCCTTCTTAAGAGGTAGATTTTTTAAGACTGTTTGTACACGTTAAATTAAAGTTAAGTGCATAGGTGTGAAAAAATCGCGTGTATTTAATGTACAAATGCTTTACTGATTCTAACTATCATTATAAAAATTAAGCTTTGTTAAACAAACTCTGCCATTATATTAATAGCAAATTTAGATAACTCTATCTTTTCTGTTACCCACCATAAAACACTTTAATTTACCGCGGAAGGGATAGAAAGAATTTTTTCAATTTGTAATGGCTTTTCAGATGCATTTCTTATCTTTGCAAAAATAGGTAAGTTTTTGTTTCAAATAGTTCGTATAAGTAAAATTAAATGCATCTTATCACGTTAAAAAAATGCGAATTCATTTAAGTTTCACTGCAGTGCATGAAGTGCAAGGGGTACGTTAAGATTTAAACAATATATTACAGTCCAGTATATTATGATAATGTAAAACCTCCATCACTCTTCAAGAACCTACCTTTACCTCCATCACTCTTGAAGAAGTCGTACTTTATGCCATTGTTGCATTTAGTAGCTTTTGTGTTGTTTATCTTACCGCAAATCAATTTCTACTCCATGTCTTGCTTTTTTGGTACGCTATGCGCTATAGTCCAGTAGGTAGGTAGGTACCTACGTACTTATTGTTTGTACTTATACATTTAGCACATACATATAAAATAGTAAATCGTGCCGGCTCTATCTCTACCTTTTAAGTCATATCGAAATTATCCGCCAGTAGAAGTGGCAGACTGTTCTATCTTGTATTATATCTGAGCTCTTAACTCCCTATACTATTACTGACATCGCATGCTTTCTACAACAGTCTTTGGCTATTTACTAAATAATAAATAGTTTAGCTTTTAGAGCAGCCTGTTTCGTAGTTTGTAAGTTTTAGTTTAGTCTGTCCTGCATATATATACGTACGTGTGCTCCAAGGAGTCTAACACCTTAACTACCATTACCAAGACATACAGAGTATATTATTTCATTTACATGTTCACCTTATCAATTTGTTTCGTCCACATGCTCAAGTCATAGTGAATCCAATGTGTAATGTAACTATGCGGTATATAGCTACCTATGTGAATGCAGCACATACTGTACTTACATGCATAACACACATACCAAATGTAAGTGAATGTTCAACGAAGTGAATCAAATCCCACAGTCTTTCCTTGGTTTCTACAATAATAAATTATTGTACGCAACCTTAACTTTTGATCTCTGTTTTACCGTGTACATTAAAATTATTTTCATATCAAATGGAACATATCGTTAATCTAGCCAAGCTGAATGTGAGGCAACTACTTACACTATACTAATTGTACACACATATACATTTAGTAGTTAAGTTACCTAGTTATACCTGCCTCTATATTTTATATCTGCCAAGAAACGTGTTCGTGAAAGTAACACACAGTATGTAGATTGTAAAACCCTGGAATGGTATAGAACAGCAGTGTAACTTATACCTAAATAATAATACTGGTCTTCTCCGAGACTTGTTTGCAGAACATGCTACATGTTAGATTAGTTTTCGAAAATCGTCGGAACGGAAATCCGATAGAATGACTTAACTATTGTAAGTCCATTTATCTTGTCCGTGCAATTACAAATTGGTCGTCAGTATGTAATGTACTAGAGGTATACCTATACACTTTTTCAATATGAAGGAAATCTGCTTTGAAAATCAATCCAAATTCTCATTACTAATTACAATGCATTTTACACAGAATTCTATTCGCTCTATGTGTAATTACATAGTTTACAATTAGTACACAAAATGAAGCCTGCCAACTTATTAAGGATTCTGAGAGGGTGACGCACAGGGAAAGAAATAGGAAAATCGTAACGAATGTTTCATATAGCTACATGTACTGGTTGTAATGTAAATAATTTTATTTTTACACAGTGGCTATACTGTGCTTGCTAACCTTTTTCTCAAAGAGGAAGACGGCTTAATAAAAAATTCTGGTGTAGAACAAGTTGTCTTCTCAAATGCCGCATTGTAATCTACGCAACGTTTATTTCTTCATACAGAGCATTTAGTGTAGTTGTGTACTGACAGTATGTAGTGCTAGTAGAATCTGTCTGAGGGAATGACGTTATATATACAAACGCCCGTCTTACATCCTATAGAAATTTATTTTACAATATAAAATTCTTGAAAGTGCATAATGCGTAGGTACTGGCACAACAGTGCATACTTACATATCCTTATGTCATAAAATATGAGCCACAAGGCAATTCATATTGTATACCAAGTAGTAAAATGAAATTCTACTTGACTAGGGAATCGGATGGCAGATGAATAGATGGATGACTGACTGACACATGTGATGTGACATGAAACTAAGCAAGGGCGGCACTACTTTACTTGACGACTTGACACTGACACTCTTTCCTCCGCTTTAGTTCCATGCTCCGTTCTTTGGGCTGGATTCTAGTTCTCGTATAGTAGCAGTGCTCTAGTGTGGTGTGTAGTACTGTGTTTGCATCGCTGTACACATTCATGCAGCCTCCATTAGAAATGTTGACTTTTTATGTGAACCACAAAATTATTATTTTTTACCCGTCTTTAGCTAGAAATGACACCACATGCTTTCGACTGCCGGGGATAACCTAAAACTACCATTTACTAAGAGGAAATGCTATGTCTCAATCACAATCAACGTGTAGCCATTTCATTGCATGATGTGACATGAGAGTAGTACTAGGGCTATAACTCTATTAATATTTCCAATGGATATCATTAAGTACATCACATTTATCAAACTGTTAACAAACCATTAGTAAATTACGCTTAATTGTACTCATCATCATTCATTCATGTTGTCGCTGAACCAAGAAACATGAACAAATTATTATGTAGGATTATTAATGTACTAGAACATAGTAATTGTTAAAATTCAATATGAAATAAACCCATACTATAATATAAGTACTTGTATTTTAGTTTGTATCTTCAGTATAGTATTAGTTTATACGTTGAAATTCCAATTTCTTATGGTGTTGAAACATGAAAATGTTCGTCTTCTGGTAACACTCTAAGTCACTCTGTCATCAAACGTTTGAAATGAGTTTATTATCCATAGTTTTATTATAAACACCACATTTCCCTCAATTTCAACTTTTCATTCTTAGAAAGATTGAAGACAAGTCTGTTTTCTTATAACTTTTTTTAGAAAGAAACTGCCACTATGTTTTGATATGTATTTGTTTTTACAAAGTCGTGTGATGTGCCTTAGACAAACATTAGTTGAGATTACCAATGATAAGATAGTTATTAGTATTACTTGCATAAGGTTGAAAGGGCAGGGCTCAGTCTTGATTCCTGAATTGATAAGAAACAATTTCTTTATCTTATTATATCCCACCACTATAACATGTACACATCTAGGAGTAGCAGCTATAATACAACATCCTATTTAGATACACACTGTATCTCCTGTTTATATTTAACTTTGGAATTCAATGCTGGCTGTTTTTAGCTTGAAAGAAACACTGTTTGTAGTTTCTTGTGCTATCAGGTGTGCATTTGTATGTACTACTAGAATACTACATACTGCAGCTACATACGTACATACTAATAAAAAGAATCAAATGCATACTGTGTGTTCAGTAGTAGTGTGTTGTGCATAACACGGAATGAATTATTTTATTATTATGACTTCCATAGTGTTTTAAAGCAGTTGCATACACTAAGATTTCACAGAATATTTAATGGAAGGTAGGTGCATCTAAAATATAAATGTTCTTCGATTGGAATTGATAAAGTTTTCCTTGACACTACTAGTTACTAGTATACTACTTACTGGACCATGCCCCTTTGGATTTCACTACAAGATTTCTACACTATGACGTATGAAGTATACTTTTGTACTGACTTACCCTGATAAATAAAACATACATTTATTGAACGAACAACACAACGCTTGCATGGAAGCATCAGCCAAGTAAATAGGTAGCATTTATTTATGTATTAGACTTAGACTTATATAGAAGAATATTCAATTGCTTTATTTTTATGATAATCTCTCGCCATAATTTTTGTAACTGGGACTTTTTCGTTTAATGTTCCTTGTTATATGTAAAGTTGAAACATGGATTGTCTTACGTAAGTAGAAAAACATACACACACAAGTTATATGGCTGGAGGAGCTGTGAGGTCGAAGTTATAGCCTTGTAATGTGATGTTCAGTGTCGTTACAAGTAAGTGTATTATATGAATGGAAAAAAGGAGAAGCGGCGAATGTGATATTCATACATGGCTATGACACAGAATGAAGTTTCCATTAGATGGTTTGAAGACAGGCCTCCATTGGTAAAAAGTTGTTGCCACCATGGTCGTCTCCTGTCAGATGACAACTGCTCCGAGAATGCAAGCTTGTCTTGTGAATATTGTATGTGTTTCTAACTATATTGTACTATTCACTATACAGTACCTACATATGCATTATAGTAGGTAGGGTTGGATTCTCTGTGTGCTAGATTACTAGAGGGTGTTTACTTACTTCACGTGTACTTATTCATAGTAGAATGTAAAGTATATTTCCCTCATCTTGGTAGCTAGGAGTTCTATGTCTATATTTACAGCAACTGCACTGGGAGTTGTCTTTATTAGTTGGAATTACAAACGAAAAAGTTGCACGAGTCTTTTCAGTGAATATATGGATGTTTTTAACGAGTGAAGAATGAACACCTAGTAAATCCAAATCAAAGTGCGTCCATTGGAACAGTTCACAGAAAGGAAATCATAATTGATATAATTGATAGAATAACAGATTGATAGATGAGCTGCTGTTGGGTGTTAGATATGTGTTGTTAGTAGTGTAGTGTAGAATAAGAATGATATAAAAATAAATAGAGAAAACAGTGCTAAAGGGTAGAATGTTAGAGCGGTGACGGAAGTTCAATAAATCTGCACAGAGTGGTTAGCAGATAATAAAAAGCTAAAGCTAAATACGTGTTTCCCTCAACGATAATTATTTCCCCATTTTTCACCGTAGAAATGCACAGGGATTCATATTATATTCATAGCCGAGTCAAGCAGCTGCGTGGAATACTACTACTACGTGTGTGCTGAACAAGTTTTCAGATTGTGTATAAAGATATATATGAAGTTTATATGCAAAACAGAAGTATTCCCTATGCTGCTACTACACTATCACCACTTTGTCGCGATGCGGTTGTAATGCATCTGAACCGAATCCACGGATCCGTTCCTTGTACTCCTACTATACATACAAACACACCACTATACAAAACACAGGAGAGAGCCAGAGAGAGAGAGCAAGGAGAGTTAATGCATTTGAAACTTTGAAAGAGTGGAAAAGTGCATGCATGCATAGAAACATTATTACAGCCTTTGATACTCCTCTTATAAATGTATTACACACCTATAGCACCACTTCCATGTTATTTATACCGTAAATCATACTGTGTGGTGTATCAAGTCGAATCATATAGGTGCAAATACACGTATCAAAGAGATTACTACTACGCTATATATTATGGA
>JAQFYB010004777.1:0-15399 GCA_034694085.1 Pogonognathellus longicornis
TAAAACATAGCGTAGTGACCATGCACGTAAATATTACGCTTACGACTAACTCCACGTCAGGCCAAGCTAACTATCTAATATCTCTATAATCTGTAGGACATAAAATAAGTATAATATTATGTCAATATCTAACCGGACAAGGCTTGCCCTACCATATTGTTCTGCCATGGAACCGCTCAATGGCTTTAAATCTTATTTATTGTACTGATAATTATAGAAGTCACCCGACATTTCGCATACTTTTCTGTACTGTATGATACTCATTCTACATGTCGTCTACCTTCCCAGCCCACCCCACCTTTCTGCCACAACTAATAAAAGCTGGTAAAAACGAGGCAGAATTATGACTTCAAATGTTCGGTATACTTAGACGTGGATTGGGCGTGTTTATGATACATTCCGGCTCCGGCTAACAGTGTACCACTCGAAAGCACACTCACTATGCCAAAAATCCAAAACTTCAGTGATAAATTTATTTATTGCTAAAAAACTATTCAATATTTCAAAAAAAACACTACGAACAAAAGTTACTTTATTTACTTCAAGGATTCAACTGTAAATTTTTTTCGACACCCCTCTAACATACTCATCCCCTGGTAGGGGGTCGTACTTTACTCAAAACTGCAATTGATTTTTTTTTAATTCTTACTACGATTTTATACTTTTCCAGTGGAGTAAACTTGGGTGAAGGGTAATAATTTAACTTTAAAAAATTCAAGCCTGCCTTGAACAGTCAGCAACTTCTCGGCTGTCAGTGAGAAAATCTCGCACTGACACGATATTTTAGGCTCCATTACATTAGTGGGACAAAAATTTCGCTCCCCCATTCGAGCTTTTTGGCATGTTCACAGGGTTTATTATAATTTTAATTATTCGAAATGGACATCAAAAAATCAAGAAAAAAATTAAGAACATCCTTATTTTTCCTGTACATGTACATCAGTGGCGTAACTTGGCCAAGTGACGCCCTGGAACAAAAACCAGAAAAAAAAATGACAAGCAAAGGATATAGGTTCGGAATTTTTTTCGAATCAAATATTCCTACATGTCGAGTTTACATTTCGAAGTATTTCAATTCAACCAGCTAGCTTCTCAAAGTGTCACACATTTTCGTCATGGCCTTTTTCAATACTATTGCAAAAAGTCAGAAAATTTTTGCCGACAATTTAATGCGTTTTGTCTTGAATTGGCTCAAATGTTTAGCACAAAGCACAATCATAGGTACATTTCTTCTTAACATTTCCATTTTAGCCAGCGCGTTCATGGATTGATTGATTTGTGTTTAGGTGAAGGCAAGCTATATAAAAGCCCCTGCCCAATGTGATTGAAATTCGCACGTAGCATAAGAAATATCCTGGAATTATTAAAAAAATTGGTAAAAAAGCCTCTTCTATTGGGATTCAAGGGGGCACCCGCCATAGCTTTGCCGATGAACACAGCCACAGCCTTGATGAAAAGTGATACTTTTACATTATGATCGGCAAAATGGAAATATCAAAATAACTACCTACTGCTAAAAAAATGTTTCTAAACCAATTTGGGACTAGTTTTGTTAAAAAGCTATTCCATTTCTTATTTTTAACCGAACGTTTCTTTTCATTATATTAAGATGGAGTTAGCCAAAAGTACCCATAACCCCAGAAGGGCGAGACTTTTATTGGGCATTGTATTTTTCTGTTACTTAGGCTAATAGTCCCTAAAAAGTGCACTATGAGTCTACACTGTCTGCTGGTATGTATCCACTAAGGGTAGTGAGGGTTCTTAAGTAGCCCGCAGATTATACAGGGAGGCTCAACAATTAGGTTAACAACGGTTGGTCGGGACGCTCCTGTTCCCTAGTTGGAGGACCGGTATATGATGTAGACACCTTAAGCGATGCTCTAACCGATTGTCTTTCATATAAACTTAGAATTAGTTAAATAGCACTTAACTTAATAACCTTGTTTTGATTTTACTTCAGGCCAGATTATCATTATAATACTTTTAAAGTTGTTTAAGTACAATCGCAATAACTTTTTAACAGGAAGTGGTATGTAACTAATTCTAATTTTACATGAAAGACAATCGGTTAGAGCATCGTTTAAGGTGTATAAATCGTGTATCTGTCCCCGGACTAACTGTTAATTAACTTAATTGTTGAGCCTCCGTGTACAAGCTTACACTAGATATTATTGTCTTTTTTAATTATTTTATTAAAAATTCCATCAAGGCTGTATTGAGAGTTGTCCAAGGGCATCGTTATAAGAAAGTTGCTTAATGATCCCCCTTTGGGGTAAATTATCATGGGAAACTGCCTGCACAGTACTTTGGACTTTAGGGTTTAATATATCTTTGGAATTTTTCAACGGATTTGATTGATTTTAATATCGACGGTTGTGCCACAAAAATTGCAAAGCGCTGCGATTTTGTTATAGTTTACCATTTGAAATCTACGGCGTAAAATACTTCATGCTTCATCTTTTGTACCTTGACGGGACAAGTGTAAATTTTTTATTGTCATTTACGGGGGGTACTTCTTTACAATATATATATATTGTTAAAGGACTCAAAACGTTCGTTAGCAAAGGGAAGTCATGAAAAGGTCGATGAAAAGGTTGCTGGCGCATCCTTGTCACACTTATACACATGCCTTCTAATGTCAACATAAAGTCATTATATTATGTCAAGAATTTTTTTAGGCTGCAACTTGAAGAATCTGATATTCAAAACCTAATCCATGATTTGGCTACCTCACTTTATACATAACATCTCATTATTAATTTGAAAACATATACATAATGGGATTGTTGTTAACCTTTCCTATTTTAAACAGCGACTCTCTCCTAGAAAGTGCACTATAATGAAGGGTCTCTGGAAATGATAAAAGAGGAGTTGTGCTACATAACCCTTACATTGGTGTCAAAGGCATATAATTCATGGAAAAGTCGTTTGTCTATGGTAAAACTGAAATGCAAATGTGGCGAATTCATTCAAAACGTTTCCGCTATCCATTCTCGCCGACTTCAGAAATTATAAGCAGATTAAAGCTTGTTGAGATACCTCAATTTAAAACAACAACTGGTCAAAAATAACAATATTTGTAATTGATAGGACTTCGAAGAAAAAGCCAAAACTCTTTTAACTCAGTCAATCTGACTTAGTGGCTTAGCTCTTCGTGTATGTTCCAATCCTCGTTCTCACATAAATGTTTTTCCGTGACCCCTAGACTGCCTCCAATGGCCAAACCATGCAGATGATTTAGGGAGTTTTGACCCTACTCATCCTAATTGCTTGAATCGAGATCTAAAACATAAAAAATTCAGAAAAATCAGTAGAAGCCGGAGCTGGTATGTAAATCTTCCCATCTCCTTTCTTTGAATCCGTGAGACGAATATTACTTTTATCTCAGACGTGATTTAGATACGCAATTGATAGTTTTATGTGTAGGACACTAACTATTGTATTATTACTTGAACAGAGTTAAAATGAAGGATGTGCTATACGGCAAGTTCATGCTACTTTTCAATTACATTCTCACTTTGTCTTCTATCGATTGCAAGACGTACTTCTCACTCTTTTATCACACGAATGAAACTGTTTTTATAGTAAACCTGTCGGTTGAATGTATTTGTTCAACAATCTGAATTTATATCGTCGTTCTCATGTCACAGACTGATAATCATTTACATACTACAGGAATTAGACATGCCAAGTGTCTTTCTCCAATATTGATGACTCGCTTGAAGGTACCTATACGAAGTTAGTCAATTTTCTGTAGTACTTGCGTGTAGCATTACTAAGTAGAAGTGGAAAGATAGGCAATGAATAATGTGAATCGGCAACTGGGATGACAACTTTCTCTTCCAACAGCAACTTTATCAAATTTGCGTTGATTTGTCGCGGATGGGATAACTCTCACAGGCATCAGGAACCTATGACCTATATACACATCGCAATCCTTTTTATCAAATCCTATACATTTCCGCTCCAGTTATATTGCTTACAAACATTGTGTAAATACACCAGAACATTCTCAAATTGCGTACCTCTAGCGTATTTGTTGACACCAACATTAATACTTCTAACATTTTCAGTGCTCATGTACATATTGCATCACGTACCCCACGACAACAACATGTGAATTCACAACTTCAAATTATTATATTGCACATCAAAAGTTTATATTGGAACTGGAAGGCTTTTTAAAATAAAATCTATCACAAGAACAAAATTAACCCACCACAATTTTTAAAAGCTCTTTCTAAAGGCATTGCAAACGTATATACCGTATTTTCTCTATTTATATAGGTCCGTGACTATATTAGTAATTGTACAAAATTGAAATTTCAGGGGGACTATAAATAGAGTAGGCTTTTATTAGAGGAAAGTAATTGTTTCTCTACGAATTTTGCCTTTTTTATTTTAATTTTCCGGTTTGAAATTATCATTCCATATCCTATACCAGATAGTAATATAGAGTTCCCCATAAGAAATTTTTGTATGGAGAAATACCATTTCGTCCATTCGTTTCAATAACATGTTTTGATGGTTTTTATCGTTTTGGTTTAAAAATATCATCAATTCACCGCCATTTTAACCAAATTATTACTTATATAACAACATCATATCGTCACACTAATTAGGAAAGAGGTAGGTACAGGCTGTTTCATAAATGAGACGAAGTTTTCAAAAATTAATATCTCATGAACCAGAAAGAGTTATAATTTGAGATAAATATCAATCGAAGGGGAAGACTTTATAGTTTGTTTCCCTATATGGGTTGCATAACTTTGATAAGTTTAAGGGGTTGGGATAAGGCTTCATAAAAATGGTCCTCCACCATGTTAAAATGCACTTCACATTAATATTTTTAGTTCTTGCAGCAGACCTCATTATGAATTGTAATAAATATCAATCGAAAGAGGAGACTTCAGCGGTCATTTTCATCTATGGAGTGTATAACTTTAGTGATGTGACGCGGGTCTAATAATTGCCCAAAGAAAATTGGTCGATTCCATGTTTTGTTTTCTTTGTGATTTGAGTAGGCAACATGTCACCTACCCATTTTTCATAGCCATTTATTTCACCCACATTAAATTTCCAAAGTTAGGCAAACCATACACGAAAATGACCGTTGAAGTCTCCCCTTTGTGATGATATTTATTGCAACTCATAATTCTGTTTGGTTCATGAACTACGTCAGTTCAAAGCAAAATTCACTTTGATTTTATACAGGCGGAGGACCTTTTTTATGAAGCCTTATCCCGACCCCTTAAACGCATCAAAGTTATACAACCCATATATGAAATTGATCGTTGAAGTCTCCCCTTTCGATTGATATTTATCTCAAATCAAATTCAAGGGGGGTGAAATAATTACACAAGTAAAATGCGTCGATTTCATGATTTGTTTCTTTTGTGCTATGAGTAGGCAACTCGTCATTGGCTTATTTTACTTGGACAATTATTTCACCCACATTGAATTTCCAAAGTTAACCAACCCATACATGAAAATGACCGCTGAAGTCTCCATTTCGGAATGGTAGTAATTGCACTTCATAGTTCGGTCCGGTACATGAACTACGTCACTTCAAAGCAATATTGACTAACATTTTTACATGGTGGAGGATAATTTTATATGAAGCCTTGTTCCGACCGTATTACATTACCGAAGTTAGACATCCAATATACTAAAATGATTGCTGATTCACCCTCTTTCGATTGATATTAATCGCATTTCATAATTGGTATTGGTTCATGAGATATTCCACTTTGAAAAGTTTGCGCGACTTAATCAACATCCTGTACATACAGTATGAGCATATGAGTAAACAAGTGCAAACAAATATCGGTTTTCTTTTAAAAACATTTTTTTCACTTTATACATTAGATATATATTAGGCATACATTAAGTATACCTATAGGTTGGGGTCTCGTACTCATTTCTATTATTTTAGAGCAGAAACAAATAGGTTTTGAATTCATTTTGAAAGAATTTTTATTTTAAATAAATAAAATTCAGGAAATAGAGAATTTCTAACTCAACATTTATCATTTTAAGTTTGACTATAGTCTAAGACCAAATATATCCATATTACTTTTTCATCAGATCTTTTATTGCTTCCATAATTATGCTGTATTCAAAGGTGGCAAATGGGCAATTGCTATCTCTTCACAACCCTAAAATTTACACTAGATATTTTTTTTGTCCTTTGGTCGAAAGACCTTTTGCCCTTTTTAGCAATTAGTACCCTCAAAGTGGAATTCTAAATACGCGCGGCCATGAGACTTTGTCTTACACGGTCTAGGCTTAGACAAATGGACAACTAAGAAATGTTCCCTTTTTCATTGACTAGATTTCAATCTCAGCTTAATCGGGCATTTTTATGTCGGCTAGAAATTACGGTTGAATAAATATTCATGCTCTCTCATGCATCTTAGATTTCTCTTAGTATATGATTCAATTACTTCTATTGTGATTGTCCGTTTCATCCATTGAATGGATGAAACGAAATTTATCCGGAAGAAATAGAAGTAATAGAACACTGCTTACAATTAATGGCATATGTATCCTGAATTTTGGATGAGAATAATCTTTAATTATTTTGAACATAAGAAGTCTTGTTGAGATCGTTGTTCGTATTGTCGTAGTACATAGATAGTTTTATAGTTCACAATTGAAAACAGTTATTTTGCGTAAATCTGGTTATTCAAATTGTACCGTGAAAATCCCAAAAACCTGGGGTTTTCCTTTTTTTCATACCAAAAAACCAATAAGCGGGTTTGTGGGTTTTTCGTTCCTGGTTTCATAGATAACTCACAAGTATTACTTATTTACATGAATAATAGATAAATGTACAAATGGATTTAAGTTTTGTTTCGCAATTACTTGTGCAAGAAAGTGGAACAATCATTTTAGTCATTCAGTCTGTCCCACGTTAGAGTGTAAACTTTTTCCTCCTTCCTGGTTGTTTTAACGAGTTGGACGAGTTGAAGTATCTTGTGCCTCCTTCTAGTGTCAGTGTCATTGTTAATGCTAATGAGGTAGTAATAAAGAAAACAAAACATTAACGGAGGAGTTTCCAATTGTCATCAGTTGTTCATTCAGCAAACATCTCCACAGATTTCCTCATGCGAATTAGTAGCTACAGTAACTAGTAACTACTAATGAAATGCACGCAAGTAGCGCACTCAGAGTGCCCCAATATGCTTCATTATTATCATTACTGGAAAACTCCCATAAAATCATTCCGGGTCTTAGTTTTCCTTAAATATTTTAAGTGTGATACGAAACTTGAAAACGTGGGCGCTTAGCTCGTTAACAAATATTTGATTATCCTAGCGCATCATTTTGTTGTGACAAACCTGTTGGAAATATAATGACTCACAATTACGTTGTCAACATTTCCTGATTGCGAATGTTTTCTACTTCCATCCTCAATCATTATACACTATTTCCCTGAACTCCCACATTTCACTGCAGCTGAGATGTATATACACAGTCCACACACTAAATTATGCTTAAAAATATCCAACTTTCCACTGTTTCCACTTGATATATTATTAAGTCTGCGTTATGTGTATGTGAAATGTGAAGTAGTATAATGTGCATGCTTTTATATATTTTTTTGGCTCAGTTTCATTTATGTGTGAACGTCTAATTTCTGAGCTCTGAGCAGAAATGAAATCAAATGTTTCCCGTGTTAACATTATAACCCTAAGATACCCAAGGATGTATTTAGGGGGAGGGGGAAAAGGGGGCAATCCCCCCGAAATTGGAAAAAGTAGGTCACTTTACCAAAAAAGTGCAAAAAATCACAAAATTCGCTTTGCTGCATTTTAGACTGATTTAAAAGGTCTAAAATAGCTCACATTTTTCGCGCTACAAGCGTTAACAGACATTATATTGTTCATCATGTTGGTATTTTGTCCCTCCTCCTCCTGAAATGGTATCCTAAATATATACGGCCTTGAAGATACCAGACATTCAACTTTCTCTTTGATGACACCACTATTAAACTTTGTATTGCAAGGCCCTGTCACTATCATTATTATCATAACAAGAAGGCATCATTAACTCAATTCATGAACCTGCAGAATCTTCATTACCAAACTCATTCAATTCTGCCCTTAATTATCTCATAAATTCCGCTGCGATAACTTCATTGATGTAAGTTTCACGAATCATCCGAGATAGTTGTTGAGGCAAAAAATCGTAATGGAAACTGTAGTCATGCTAACAATGAAAAATGAATTATTACATCATTTGATATTTACATAGAATATTTCCGGTTTGGACATAATATTGCCTAAAGTATTGAATGAAATAGGTGGTTATTCATAAATTAAGATTTGTCGTATTGTTTAAAATCCTGTATATGATTGAAGCACGTTTTGTACGAGAGAAGGCTTTCATTGGATGGAAGCCGAGTCTAATTGGTTAGCATATACTCAGTTTACTTGATTTGATTTGTTATTATTTGCTCCTTCAACTCACACTCAATGGCTGGAGCATACCGGGCGGAACACTCATTGGCCGAAGCGGCCGTTGCGTTGAGAGGATTCGCTTCAAACTCATGCAGGACTCTAAACCATCTGTACGTATCTAATATGCGGTGCTTCGATTTATGTATGGTTTGGGGGTTTAAACCTCGGAGCGCCCGGAGGGCGCCCCAAACCCCGCCAGGCGCCCCATTTTGGGGCGCCCGGCGCTCTAAATTGCCAAAGCCAAATATTAAAAGGTATTTCTCCATCCAATCCATATAATTATAATAATTGTCTAAGGTGACTGCTTCATCGTTTGCAAACAAAATGTCTGTATTATTGTGTTTATGATGATAAAAAATATTTATCAATAACTATTTTGGGTTCTTCAACTTTCAAATGTGTACAACTTTTAATTTTCAATTTGGGCATTTGGTTATTGCAGCTAATTTTAATTGGTAGCTGGTCCTATTCTCTTACGTATGATGCTGTTAACTTTTAGATCATTTTGTTTTATCAACAACATAACATTAATTCAGTTTAGTGTTAAGAGTGTTAGTAACATTTTCATAAGATAACAGTTTCAAGTACCAGAGATCTTCTATGCATTTTTAATTTTGATTCTACCAGCATTATACTTGCAGGTTTTGTGTTCCAGCCTGGAACTTCCAGGACCAAGAGTACCTATACACACAAATTTTTTCGCGCATACTTTTTCTGTGTATTTAAGAGTATATTTTGTAGCATATATTTACATATTGCATAATTTTTTGGGGTTTTTTAGTTTTTAGTCTATACATATCCTACCTCTGGTCATTATATTAATTGATTTGGCATGATTAATTTGTCAAAATTGAATATTTGCTAATGCATTTTACATTTATGAACATTTAGAAGTCGAAAAACATATTTTAGGAAAAGGCGCCCCCAACCCCACCAAAAGGCGCCCCCAAACTCACAAAAAGGGTCCCGAACCCCACAATATTTGAAAATTTCGCTACACATGAGGCGCCCTCGAAAATTTGCTTCAACCCCGAGCGCCCCAGCCCCGGGCGCCTTTACATAAATCGAAACACCGCTAATATGCCTTCATCTATTATGGCGGTTAGTTAAATAAAGAATGGGTTCTCTGATCAAATTAATTATTGGAGGCTGTTGAACATGATTATACCATTTATACCTACTAAAGCATAGTACGGGTTGGGTTACCCGAAAACAAACAGCCCGTGCGTGTTCGGGTTAGAAAATTATGGAATTTAGCGGGCGGGGTGCAATGCAGTTGCGGTTTTTTTCATTTTAAACATGTAAACAAAGAACGCAGATTTTATGCAGAAATTATAATAACTTTCATATTATTATGAAGATTGAAGGGTTAATACATTGCACGTTATAATAAATTTTTGCATTCCTGAATCATTGATTATTATTTAGAAAAGTTTAGACTATCGTTAATTTGCGGGTTTTTGCAGGTTGCGGGTGGTTGACGAGTTGTAAAAGCATGATAATTAGCGGGTTGGTTGCGGGTTTTGCTTCTTGGGGTTATGGGCGGGTGCGGGTTCCAAAATTTCGACCCGCACTAGGCACTAGTACCTAAATTCTGCATTGGTTATGTTATGTAGCACTGGGTTTCATAGTTTAGGTGTTTATTTTCCGAGAGTACCCTGCAGCGATTCAATTACTCGCAGACAAAGAACATCTTTAAAACAATCTTGGAAGAACATAATGTATGGTTTAGTTTAGGCTTCCAGAATGAAAATAATATAACTTTCCTTGTACAACCCGTGTTATGCTGAGTGACATTCCATTTTCCTGATTCCTGTACACTATTGCTCGGTGTGCACTACAGCTAGCGAATTTAAAGCTCAACCCTTTGTTTTAAAGGCTTGTGAAATCTATAATGTACACCCCACTCTAACTTACTTTAAAGCTCTTTGCACCCTTTCCTGTAAATAATTGTTTATATCCCAAAATCATCAAAAACAAAACATATCCGAAAAAATTTACGGTATTTAATGTAGTACTTTCAATTGAATGAATGCAAATACAAGAAATTATATTCTCTTTTACACTCCAAGGATATTTCATCCAGTAAGTGATGTGTATAGTGTTAAATCATTATACAGGCTGTCCCAATCATCGTTTGTGCCGATAGTACATAGGCAATACTTTCACTTTCTTTTACGCCATACGCCATTCCGAGGCCAGCCAAAGACAGTTTTTGAAAAAAATGAAATATACGAAATGTTGATTTTAATAAACATAAGCACATTTGGTGTCAATAATATTTTCGAATTATCACTTAGTTTGTCAGAAAAATATAACTATACATGATAATTGGTCAACTTTGACCTGGCTCTAAGTTCGAAACTAAAAATAGTTCACCAAAATGGTCCATAAGAACCTGATAGATAGAGCGTATTCTAAATATTTAGAATACAAAATTTCCTATTCGTATGTTGAAAAATAAAAAACCCCTCAGCGGCAGCCAATCGGCGTTTTCAAAGACTCTTATGAAAACAATGCACCTACACTGTAAACCGCAAAGCACCGAATTGGTTTTTGAAATCAGAGCATCATTCGAGCAATAATATTGCTAGCTGAAAATGCTGTGGCCTGTTGATGTTCTTAGAATGTGCATACCTATATTTTTTTCAAAAGCATTACCTAATGCTCTGTGATAAACATTGGAATAACATTCTTCGAGTTCGAACGATCAATATGAGGTAATGTTTACATTAATGAACAATCAATCATGGATGCAAAATGTTCGGTAGCAGGGTTGCAATGCTACCGAGGAAATCTGAAATTTGTAGCACCGCCCCCACAGGGAGCGGGGCTTCCCCAGGGAAATGTGGATTTAGCCCGGCCCCCTGCGGGGGCGGGGCTCGCGCTACCGGGGAAATTTTGAAACTGCAATCAATGTTCTCAAACGCTCACAACAAATTCTGTCTCAAACTTGCACAAACTCGATTGAGTTTTGAAGCTTCCGAATGTATAGGAGAAAAATGAATAGTCTTGTGAAAGGAGGCTCAGGTTGGTTTGATTGATCCAAAGAAAATTCAACCTGTAGTAGGTAGAATAGGAGACAGCTTCTATACAAGTGTATGTCTAATAATTCATCCTGGAGAACACGTTATCATCACGTCTAGAGCTCAAAATCCCGCGGTTTGTTGCTTTAAACTCCACAAGTCCTTTTCCTGATAGTTTCTTTCTGTTGTGTTTTGTAAGAATACCGCTCTTTTCTGTTTGATTTTTGGATGAGACTTCTCCGTTTGGTTTGAATGATTTTTCTGTTTGGTTTGGTTAATTTTTCTTTTATTGGTTTGGATGATTTTTCTCTGTTTGGTTTGAATGATTTTTCTCAGATTGGTTTGGATGATGTTTCTCTGATTGGTTACAACAACTGACACGCAGTGTTAATACCCCAGTGTCCTTCTGTTATTAGCGAAGCGACAGCGCAACGCCATTTCTATTCTGTGGGTTTGATCGAACCAAGCTGCCTTCTTTTTACTTTTATTTGCAGCGAGGACCGGGAACAAAATAAAAATTATTATTAAGCTTAAAATAAAGCGCTACGGATGTAGATTGACAGAGCATTTTTAATTGTATTGATCAGAGTATCAAAATGGCAGTAAAATGATGTTCCACCTGAGAATCATCTCAAGTGCTGTATGAGTGAGCATATGATGCTGTGCAGTTTACAGTGTACCTACATCAAACTCGGATGTAAAGAGTTTTTGGGATAAACAATTTTTTACAGGGTACAAAAAGCTTTAAAGTATATAAGTTATTGTAGGGTGTGTGTGTGTTATGGGAGATGTACAAGATTATGAAAAACAGGCACATACCGTTCAAGTCAGTAAGACCCATTGACACATTTACATGCAGTAGCTCCCCAAAAATACCCGGTCATGTCATAAGACCTTTGTTTTGTTGAGTTCCATGTTCCATCGCATAGAGTGGGGTGTACATTATAGCTCCGTTACTTCAGATTTCACAACCCTTTAAAACAAAGGGTTGAGCATCGAGCGAGCTGCAAAATCGACGAGCTGTAGTGTACACCGAGCAGTCGCGTAAGGTTACTCATTTTCCTTCACGGTGTATGGTTTGTATTGTGCATGAACGACTGAAAAGAATGAGCATATTGTATCTGTATTTACAATATGCACATTTGATATATTATATTATATTATATATGATATAAAACACTTGTAATTTAGCCTTCTACTCGCAATGAACAAAATCTCGTTTCGCTTTTCTATGGCTTCATCAAATATTACCCACAACTGTATTCGCTGTTTGCAGAGTTTGCACAGAGGAGAAAGTCGAAAGGCTTCCAGTCAAAACCTAGGAAAAGGAACCTACTCATACAAACACTATGTACTGTAGCAAGTTCCTTCTCATCCATATCATCAACCAGTCGAAAAAACTAAAATTAAATACCACTTACTAATTGCTAAAATAACTCGTATAAAATAGGAGCGTTAAGAGAATGTTGAGAATGGCAAAGAGGGACAAGTGAATTGTAGTAAACATTTGCCCATTTTGGGCGCCCTATCCTCGGCGCCCTTCCAGTGTACGTTTACAAAATCAATGGCCCATACCGAGGCATCAAAAGTGCGACCGTAGTCCATCGCGTTGTGTAGTCCATCGCGTTGCGTAGTTCGTCGCTACAGTCGCTAGATACATTTTGTATCTTGTATCCTACCAGAGTAAATAGCAATGAATTTTTGTTGGCTACTAATAGCGTCGCCAACGCGTTGGCGACGCAATAGGATCCGTTTGCGACGTTGTGGACGCTAGCGACGTTTACCCTCTGCCTTACTCCAACCTACGGCTGGACAAGAGACCGTTTACAGTTTCAAACCTGGTTTCAATGATTAGTTTAGATTTGCCTTCATATGTGCCCGTAAGTAGATGGGTGCAAAGAGGAAATATGTGATAGTGAGAAATGTGCAGATCTCTGATGGCCCGCATCCGGATTTATTATAAAATTAGCTTAGGTTGGTCTCAAAAACATGTGAATCGACCCCCAGGCTTCCAAAAGGATGTTATCTTTTTTTAAGTTAAAAATAATGACCCGCACCAAGTTTTCTCCACTGGAAATATATCAAATCGTAATAATAATTAAAAAACTGATTTTTAGTTGCAAGTTTGAGTAGAGTAAACCTTGGTGCCCCCCGCTACCTATAAGTATGTTAAAGGGGTGTAGAAAAAATTGCAATTTTTACAGTAGAATCTTTGATGTAAATATTAGTATATATAAGTATTTTTGTTATTGATGTTTTTTGAAATACTGAATAGGTATATATAGTTGTTTAGCATAAATAAAGTTATCATCAAAGTTTCGAAGTTTCTGTCAAAATGACCCGTGAGCAAAAGTGCAGAAAAGCCTGGATAGCTTCGTGACACTCTTTTAAATGAGCACATTTCTATCAAGGCCGTACCGAGGGGGGAAGCTTAGGGGCTTAAGCCTCCCTCAGGATTTCTAAAGTTACACTAGATATATTAGTATTTTTATTGAGCATGATAATATTATAGGCAATCAATCAATATATAAATACATATTTATTGTTTCTCGCCACTACTTGTAGAAAAAATCCTGAAAAATAGATTATTTTACCAAAAAATTACCAAAAATCGCAAAATTTGTCGCGCTATGCCCGAATTTTATGTATTTTTTGTCCTTTTTCCCAAACTTGCTCAAATGTATCATACAAAAATTGACAAATTGTTCATATTTCATATAGGTAAAACATTTTCCTATGAATTTACAGCTAGCCTTCCCCAAAAAGAAATCCTGGGTACGGCCCTGATTTCTATCTAATGTTTTGAGTGTGCCAGTGCCGGCCTTACCTATGTTCAGTTCGGGGCGACGGACCAGGGCCTCGCAAAACTCTTTAGAGATAGGCACTTAAATTCCAACCAGTATAAAATTCACTCGTCATAATTCTTAGTGTTCAAACAAGATTAAAAATATAGAAATTCAACTTCAAATTGAAATAAATGATGAGGATATCATGATGAAATTGCTGTGCACGAATGTGAATTAGACACTGCGAGGGTAAACAGAACAACGTTACATAGAAAACGTTTCTATGTGGATAAACTTTTTAACGGTTTCATCAATTGGGATACTATTATGTTCCCTTTCTCACTAAAGCAAATTAACAAATTTGAAAAGCAAAATCCTCATATTGCGTTGACAATTATTGGATTTTCTAGTGAATTTTGTGAGAAGAAGAAGCAGTTGCGTCGAAAGTGAATTTGAGTGACCACAAAACAGTAGAACGATGCATATATGATGTTATTGATGTACGCATAGAGAGTGAGGAAGCAATTGAAGTAGAGAGTGATTAAGAAGATGACGAGGAAGATATTGAAAACAGTAACATCAGTCCTAAAGAGATCTATAAGGAACAACAAAAGTTACCTCGATCGCACTGCATGCCCCTACACCTTCCCAAAAATTGTGAAAATAAAATAATAGTCGATTTACTACTTCTTTTATACAGTGAAGGTTCACAACACTATGCACACATTAAATCACTTAATGGTCTTAGCAACCCAAACACATGCAACCAAATGAGTAAATGAGTAGTCCAAGGACTACCCATGTATTAAATAGCGTAAGCAATGAAAGGGAGACCCTGTAGTACCAATAATAGTTTATCTTAAAAAGTGCCTCAACGTTTAGTCGCGGTCGTTTTGTTTGTGAAGTTGTATTTTGTAATATGATTGGATGCAAAAGTTAATTCAATTATAGTTATTAAATGTTCATCAAAGTTTAAATGGCTGTTGTGAGCTATAAAACTATTGTAATGTAATTGTAGCATACTAACAATCAGGGTTGAAAGTTTGGGAGATATGGAACTACGGACATTTACGGAAAAATACGTATTTTACGGGAACGAAAAAATCTAATTCCGTATGGAAA
>JAQFYB010004778.1:0-15397 GCA_034694085.1 Pogonognathellus longicornis
CAATAAATTTATCTATCTTTTGGCGTATTACACAACCCTGGAGCGAATGCGCCACCAAAAAGGTTCCAATGTTAGTTCACCTATACAACGTAACGTGTACGGTAGTCAATGTAATGTAACTACTTTATTTTATATAGTGTAGGTATTGTCGGTGAATCCAAAGCTACCCTAATCCATAATCCAGGCAATAGAGTCCAGCCATATATTTACAAACTATTTACTGGGCCATGTCGGTAAAGTAATGGTATATTGTATAAATTTTCTGTGGTTTGTGTGGAGTACTTGTATTAATATACATCTAAAAGTACTATTGTATTATAAGAATCATTGCACAAGAACGTATAATATGTGTGTGAGGTAGCAATTTCATTTAAGTGAAAAGGTTCACTTTTCCACAGCTTATAAAATCCTCCACCTTTACTCAATATATACAACTACGACTCATCAAACAATATTCTGCTAGACATTTTTTACTCTGGGTAATGTCTACCTAATCCTCTGCTCTGAATTCACTTAGTAGAAACAAAGCCAAAAATTATCCACTTTATTTGACCTGGGAACCCCACGGAAGACAGCACTCACTCAACTCCATTAGACTTAAACCAATATCATCACTGTCTACAATAATAACCACCATTTATATTTCATTCGTGTACGTACAGTAGAAGTGCAGCAAGAAGGGCTTTATGCCAAGTACGTATGCGGGATAAATATATTATACCCCAACAAAATGGATCCTATTTATTCATACGAAAATCACATAATCAGGTTCAATTCATTTATAATTATGTGTATTATTTCTGACTGTTTAACATCAGATGAACATTGCCACGAGTAGAAAGTGCAATTGCTTTTAATGATTCCTTTAGAACACAATTCATGATTACATGCAGAATCCATTCGGTAGGAAGTTGCAGTGGATTCGTTTGGTGTAAGAACTTAAAATGGCTTGGTGGTAAAATTTAGTCCGGAGATATATCATACATGTGTGAGACAGTTTTTTTCAATCAATTTTTTGTCAGATTATTGTAACATGTTTTAATTATGCGATAAGCTTCCTTTCCTATGTATCTATTAAATCTAAGGGATCTAAACCTATACCGTTTCTCTATCCATATGGAGCATTCCGCAGAGTTTTTTTACTGGGGTGAAGAGAGCCGCATTAATTTTAATGGGTATTGTGTACACATGCATAAATAGGTATGTAATAATGTATGTAAATACCTAATAATAATATTCCTTGTCTTTTTAGTAACTAGATGTGCAATTACGTTTACACTCACTCACGTAAGCAACTTTATTTATTTCCCTTTGAGCTCGTTTTCATGCCAAAGTTCTTGTTTGCTTACATACTTGAAGGACAAATAGACAAAATTGTTCTTGAAACCAACAGAAGGTTTTTGTAATTTTGTAAATTGCTGAAGTTTTTTAAGTGGGTACGTGTAAATGTGTTGTAATGATTGACATGGGTACTTTTGCTAACTATTATGTTAAATGTGTCTACGTCACACGATTCTAGGTAAACTCATGACTTTGCCTGAATTCAATGTAAAAACAATAAAAAACATACTGCCATACTGCTGCCGAATAATTTCCGTATGTATGAAAAATATGCCATGGTTGAGACAACGAATACATGCAAGTGTTCAACCCTCGACATGATAACAATATAATTGATTTCAAAGTAAGGGAACACTTGGACAAGAAAACACAAGCACAAAACAAAAATGCTACAACCTTTTCTTCTGGGTCCACGTAAAGATGGAGAATCCTTCTAATACATACCATGACCAATTAAACAAATTTAGAAATAACATAATGTTAAAAAATAGTGTGTGTGTGGTTAACATATAACAATTATTTTATGATAGAGGAGGTTGAAAAAAGATTTTCTCCATTTTGCACCATATGGAGAGTCTTTGAAAAAATAACATCTATGTAAAAATACCTCTTTGTTCATTACAAGCGTTAATGGAAACCAAACACAGTTGTACATTTACTCTATAATTTATAAGGATGCCCCTTAAATAATTTTACAAACTTTTTCTTTGTATTACATTTTTATGACTTTATAAACTAATTACATTAAGGAAATACTTGAATACTTTGGTTCCTTGGAATATGTTTGGTGCTTAGTTGAATGTCAAGAAATTTTGCCAGTATAAAAACTCCAATTACAATTTGAATGTTCGAGTTACAAATATATCTAGCACTACATTTTATTTTGGATCATTTTTTTTTGCCTTCCATGAAAAAGGAAATTTAAGGTGAACATAGTGAGAAGATTAAGAGAATTAAATGAATGTAGAAAACAGAAGCCTAGATGGAAAGTTGACGCAAGTGAATTTGCTAAGTTGAAATCGATAGGAAGATTGAAAGTAAGAAGGTAGGTTGTTGGTTTGCTGGGGTAGTTGTTCTAACTCTACTATGCACACAAATGCACACAGTTAGTTGTGCTAATAGTATTTTACATTCTGCATATAGCAAAAAGTAGACGTATCTAGACATGATAGCTAATAATAAAAATAAGGTTCAAGTTTGGTATAAAGTACGTGTGTATTTACGCTTGAAGAGTGAAGCAGTGTCTCCCTCATGTAAATGTGAAATAGGAAGAAAGCATTATTTAAGTAGGTAGCTAATATACAGTAGGTAAAACAATATAGTAATAGTAAGTAGTGCAGACATTGAATGTATTCGTCAAGTCGCGTCGGATCATCATCACCAGGATGGAGAAGGAAGACGATGTGGACGACGACGACGAGGACGACAAAACAAGCTGGAGCTGACTATAAGAAAAAATGACGGGACGAGAGAGAGAGAGAGAGTTAGAGTTCGAGACAGAGAGAGGATGATGAGGACGTAAAAAGTGGATGCTTAGAAGGAGATAGCTGAATGAAGCAATTAGCATGCAGATTAAAGCTGTGAATCGAGAGTCTCTCCATGCTCATCAATTGAAACCCCCAGATTTTCCGTGCATGTTGATCCGCCGACTCATCGCTCGACACTTTCTCAACTGGCAATGGCGTTGGCACTTGCACGCATATTTATGACTCTATTAACGCTTCTCGTCTCTCTGCCTATTACGGAATCAACCAACAACATCCACTCCAAATTGGCTCGCCTCGAATAAACTCAAATGACTCCCTGTTTATCTATTTTATGCAAAGTTAAATACTTACAACTATATCCTACTATTCATTAGCTGCTCCAAGACTCACCCAAACACACTGCTGATAACCATCGAACAGATATGTACATCCACACATTTCTATACTCTTCATCTACACATACATACCTTCTGTATAAATATACACTCACTACATTGTCATACTTGTTTGCCTCTCGCATGAATTTGTCAGTCTGTTATATTGTGGTAGTTTGTCGCTCCTGCTACTATTTGTCCATTTGGTTTGCCACGTAAACACCACGTATTATATACTGCTCTTCTCCGCAGACTATTTCTATTTCCATGTACGAAAAGTATCCACACTATAAAATTTATACTGTCTGATTGCAAATAACATCTCCTTCAGTTTACTTGTCTTTTCTCATGCTGCATTGTAAAATTCTATTGCACAGAGTTCAGGGGTCGCTTGATCATCACACAATAATTCCTCCGTATAGAATCTATACATGTACATACACAATGGATATATATCGCCCCAGCTAATTTATTTACAGTCTTTACTTCTACTTCTCCGACTACTACTAATACTACTACACTACTAATCAGAAGGTACATGTAACTCTTGGTTTATTTATTCATCAAGATTGTACACAATGTAGGTTGGGATTCTCGAACCAAATCACATCATCAACCTATGACTGGATTTTGAATTCCGTATGTACTTCACGCCTCAATCTGCATGGAAATTCGCCACAACTCTCGTCTTGTCGATTCACGACGACCTCTCCCATCACAATTCACATCCACACAAATATATTTACTATTCTTGAATTCTTCACTCGCTCCTACCAACAGCTAATGTTGTTAGAGTCACTATGTATGTGCTATGGAATATAACACTAGAGTATTACGCTCTATTATGTGTGTACAAATGCCGTATGTATTTATGTAGCCAGACTGGCAAGTTTGATAGTCATCTGTCTGCGTTACTCACTCTCTCTCTCTCTCTCTGTCCTCCCTGTACCAGACATGGAGAGATAAGTTGAGATTTGTTCTCTGTTCACAGATCTTGGCTACAGGGATGAAAGGAAGGTTAGATGAAAGAGTGATATGTGATGAGACTGCAAAAATCCCTGCCATTCTACTACTTGCTTTAACTTCTCTCTCACACACACAAACACAGGCTTCTATCCCTTCTACTATTACTAGTCATCGACATGGACATGATGTAATTCCATAATACTACCTACTACTTGCCCTTGTGTGTATGTATTGCATTAGTACACCTATCATCATATTCAACACACGGGATTTGTCTATATGCACACAAGTATAGTACAAATACGTTGTGGATTATATCTCTGCAAAAAGTTTCTTATGTCAATAAAGTGTTAACGAGATTAGATGAACTGAATGGTTGAAAGGGGCAAAGTTGACTGAAAAGTTTAACATGGTGCGTTCTTTTGTGTATTTGTGTATATGAAACCAGTCATTTTATAAAGGATCTTTATTAGTTAGGTATACACTTAAGTAAATACCACGCTGCAGTCATAGTGGACTAAAAGTATAAACATTCCGCCAAGGGTTGTGCAAAAAACATGTATGCATGTCACCAACACATTTGATACCTTTATGTCGAATTCCTCGGATTTTTTCAACACACTATGCAAAGTCTCATAAAGCAGTGTGGTGAGACTAGGCTGTAATATTAACGCTGAGCTTGAGTACTAAAAGGTAGAAAATATCGGATTAATAGCACCAGGTAGGCGATAGCGTGTGCTGAGTTGTAATGACCAAATCCAGAGATTACATTGCTAATAATATTTTCCTTGTGTGTTGTTTATTGCATTTTCCTGCACATAGTCGCCGTCTCAGTTAAGGCAGGGCGGGGAATTATATAACCATTTAACTAAATGGATTTTCTAGAATGCCAACAAAGTTTAAAATATTTAGTATAGCTGCACCATTTATTATAGGCGCCAATTATTTCTACATTTACTCAACCAACTCCTGATTTACTTTTGAAATTCAAAACATTGAGTGTTGCCGCAAACTAAAAAAAATTAAAAACTCCAACTAAAAAAATATGACAATATTGATTTCAATAATATTTATTCTCGTTTCCGAATTCTCAAATTCATATCGCATTTTAATTATAATATGTAGAAAAGTTTGAAAATTCTATAAAGAAAATCTAATAAAATTCTTGCTATACGTTTCTCTAAATGTGTACATAATGTTATTGTGACTGATACATAAATTAATGATGGTTTTATACTTTTATACTTTATTCAAGTTTTTATTTATATATTTAAACCCTACGTATTGGTTTCTACACAATGTTGCGTAATTCTTGTGTTTGACAACAACGGTCTGTGTGTGTGTTCATTGTTGGAGCACATTTGCAGTGATTGAATTGTAATACCTGTCCTGGTTATAATACGGCTTACATGTTCATGTATTTGTGCATGTGAAATAAATACGCATTCCAAACAAGACAGAGAGAGAGAAGCGCCTAGTAGCAGCAGACGCAACGCAAGGGTTAATAAGATCGGGGAAAATTCCTAGTCTTAGAGTCAGAATTTAGTAATGGTATAAGGAGATCCGAACTTTTCCTGTTATCGAAGCTGGCTGACTAGAATATAAAACGTTGGAATGGTTGCAACAATTCTGGAGGGGAGCAACCTTCTGTGTGTACTTTTCAAATTAACTTTTGAAAGCCACAAATTAACTATCCTATATTCTATTTTGTATAGCGAGACGTTCTCACCATGTACACGGAGTATACGTACACTATTTGTTCTACTGGTATGATACCCGCAGTTCATACGACTCTTTGTACTTCACTTACTTTACTTTACTCGTTAACCTTATTCACTTAAACTTGCAGTGCATAGCACATACACAATCTCTTGTACATGTGTCTCGATGTGTGTGTGAGCTGCTGCTGTAATATTTTATTACTGGCGTGCTATGCGACTCTGCATTGTACACTACACGTGTAGTATACTTTTACGCCCTAGTGCTGAGATTTTCATCACTACTAATGACAAGTGGAGTCGACCAGGAAAACCGCAAGGAATGCAAATTCTGAAAGATGGAAGAGTGGCAATTAAAAGCAAAAAGCGACAAGATTATCATGTGCTAATTAGTACATAAGTATCAACAGGGAATCTACACACTATACCTAAATAAAATGCGGGTACATATATTACAATGCACACACTCGCCAAAAATCCTTTCTACTTCCGATTGTGGGCGTGACCACATATTACCACACGTACTGGCATTTTGATTATATTATACAGATCTACACGTAATCCTCTCTCACTCTATAATACCTACTATATTTTTGTAGCATATTGCTAACGTTGCAATTCACACAAAATCAGAAAAATCTTTTTTGCATTGCATAATAGACTCAACCGTATTCAAAATCAAATTTTAATCCTTTATAATGTTATTTGCGTACATTATTATATGCATTTTTCTTTATTCCTAATGTATATACACCATAATGCATTTATATTTAGGGTTGGGCTTGGTTTTATAAGATTTTGGTGGGATAATCAGCTTATAGCCAACTATAAACGAATTACAGGTATCATACAGATTATTAGTATGAAACAAGAGCTACGCACAAACACACGATAATACAAATACACTACAAAATTGTATTTAGCAACCGGGCACTAAGGCACGTGCCCCCCTCTCAAAATCTCAAGAAAGAGGTTATTTTAGCATAAAATAGCACAAAATTGCGAAATTTGCATACATTTTTGGTTGATTTTGGCTCAAATTAGCTCACATGTTTTGCGCTACCCGTGATGATTCTCATTTAGAATAAAATTTTCACGTTTGTTCCCCATCCGCCAAAACCAAATCCTGGATACGGCCCTGATACACTATATCATGAAGAAAGTACCTAACTATTGTGTATATAGAGTGAGATTTAAAAAGGAGAAGATGTGAGTGTCTCTGTGTGAGAAGAAGATTCGAAGCGTTTTAAGGGTAATAAACTAATGCAATATTATAGCTTGTGCAGAGACAGGAGAATATTAATATTGGAGAGAGACGGAGGTGGTTGTGTGTATGTGTAGTTTTGTATAGCAGTATGAGCATAACGTGTTATTTGATCGAGTCGACTAAAGTTTGGTGGATTGTATTATGTGAATGTGTAGTTGTTTGTTAAGCCTTTGGGGCTATCGTGACGCGACATTCCGGTTTAATTCAAATGTAAGTAGTTTGTAACAAACTGAACTCTTCTTTGTGTCTAACTAATTTGTTCTTTGCTGAACATGATGATGATGATCTATATAAGTAGCTTGTGTCAGCAGAGTCGTACAATTGTATTTTACGACGAGAGTAGTGCGAGTGGTGGTAGATTATTTGATGTGAGACTCTGCTAATACGTTTGCTTGTGTTTGCGGGCTGGGTTTATATGAGCGTCTAATGATGAAATTAATTAGCAAGATTAAGAAGACTTGTTTGGCTTTGAGTCATTCACGAGAGAGCATGTTGGCTGATTTGTTCGACTTGCATTCTGTGTGTCTCTCTGTATGTCTCTCTGTGTTGACGGACAGGGAGAGTGAGGCTTTGCTCTGAGGCTGGTTGGGTTGTATTGCATTAGGATTGCAAGTGTTGATAGCTTCACTCTGCCTTGCTTCCTCATGGGGCAATGTTTTAGTAATGATAATGAGATGTTCGTAACCAAGAAATGAGATTGCCTTATAAGCTGGACTGAAAACCCCAGGTGGTGACAGAACGCCTAACAAATGTCGCACGCAAAGACGTCCAGGGCTTTATTGCTATGTGTATAATGTGTAGCACTACACAGGGAAACCAAAAAGGTCCGAATGCCTTTCTGCGCCTTCCTTTTCTAAAACCATTTCTTAAATAAAGTCAAGTCTTGATTCTTGATCTTTACCTTACTCTTCTATTCCATTTTATCGTTATATTTCTCTCTTTCTCATACTGCAGTGTAATGTGCACTGTCGACACTTGCTTTTTATTTTTTCTTTGTCTTTTAGTATTGTAGTTAACTGCTTTGTTGTTCACATAGCTAGGTGAATTATGTTGTTATGCGTATTTTTATAAATAAGTTGTTATAATAAGTACAAAATGTGTACATGTAATATTCCACGTTTTGGGAAAATGAGAAAATGAAAAGTATGTATAGAACAAAGAAGGAGAAACTGTAAATAACCAAGTGCGTGGTTTTTTCTGACATTCTATACTAATAGTAACCACACTAACAATAAGAGAAATGGTTGTTTTGGATTGTCGTCAGTCTTTACGGCTGACAATGACAGGGAGTGTATATCTTCATTCCTCGGTGTTGTTGGCCTATCTCGTCCGATCCTTTCTCGTCCTCGTATCATGAATGTCTGAACATATGTCCAACATGTTCAGAGTGATGACACGCACACAAGTACACATAGATATGTTCTACACGAAGGATTACTAATCCCTTACCTACACGATCTCACAAATAATCATTAAATGCGTAGCTCGAAAATCTTCAATGTAGTTACTTATACCTTGGAATTCACTTAACTCTTATTCCGTAGTTTTTCTGTCGCTCATTTTTCCATTGTGTCCTTCCGCACTCAAATAAAATACATTGTTGCTCCCTGTGTAAAAACATCTATTTTACGTCTCTATATAATATACCTCTGTATATTATTCTTATAAAATAATGTAGTTCTGTCCTTTTGTCTCTCTTTATACACCACATACCATCGTAATTTACAATTCTACCAAAACACTAGAATGTTAGTCAAGGGACATTCTAACAGATGCTACAAATTGCCAAATGATTTAACAACTGCATAATAAATTTAAAATAATGTTACTTGCATTTTATCGTTTTGTGTGTGTGTTCTCCAATGAAGGGAAAACAAAATAAAGAAATAAATAAGAATTTTTCTCAGTTACTATTACAAATACTTGCTATAATAATTAATGCAGTTGTTATCTTTTGCAACTGCAACCCCAAAATAACTTACACAATTTCTGTTCCATTTTTTGTAGTTTTTGTTTGTACAGATAGATTGAGTGCTACTGCTACTATGTAGAATTAAGTATGGAATTGGAAGGGAGTACATGTTAATCTTAATACTCTCTGTGTGTCCAAATTAAGTATCTAACATTTGTGTAAGCTGTCATAATTTTAATCAGTTACAATTATGTGCTGTGAAGGGAAGCAGTTTCTCCGAAACTATCACCTTAAGCCTTTCTCAACACACCTGCAAAAAAGAACTCCACTATAAAGGAAAGGAAATGTTCAAGCATGTTTATGTATCCTGATGTGCTTATTTTATACCTTGAGTTTAAATTAAAATTTAGAGCACCACATTTTATTGCAGCAAGAATCTGGAGGAAATAACCGACTATCAAGCTCCTTAATGTCTTAACATGTTTGTTCAACTGATGTTCACAGAAATAACCATTAAGATTACACTGGTCCTATTTCTACACAGTACATTATGGATATATACAACGACCAAATCTTAGTCAAGCTTTTACCAAACCTTACATTTATTTCTGTGTGACTTTCTATTAAAGGAGTTGAAGCTTGCACCTCCACCACCAAATGTTACATTTCGAAATTAAATACGGGTGATAAGCCTTAACCAACAACAAAATCGCGTACTTTAGTATTTATAACAAATACTTGTAATGAAGAAATAGTATGTGCACATTTTTACATGTAGAAAATTCAAATAAGTATATTGTATAGCTACAGTGTTTGTATATATGTGTGTATAGTAGTGTCATGTTGTCTAAAATATCCGACATTTCATGTTTATTCATGCCATCTGATAATGCATTGTTAATGTGACTCTTTTTTCTCCTTAGGCTTTTCTATTCAGCAGACTTGTCTGTGTGTCTCATTGTGCCTCGTTCATTGTTAGCCAAGCAGCAAAACACAAATACCATTGCATCTCATTCAATTCCTATTCTCATTTCACTCCCCTTTCCTATTCTCAATGACATTAGTCTGGATTAGGTAATATAGTGCTCAAGTACTGCACACACAATCACTGACTGTAATGCAATTCAAAGTGACATCATGGTGGTTTAAACTACCCTGAAATGTCACATTTATTTATTCTCAGTATCATCTTTCTCACAAATCTTTTTCTTCCGATTTCCAAGATATATTATTTGCTTATTATTAGTATAGCTCCACAGTTTATTGTTACACGACAATATGTGTCAGTCTTAAAGGCTTCAGCGAATAAGTAACCCATTCAATACAAATACAGCAGATGCCTTCTTTAGAATTGTCTTCTTTTGTCCACCAAAAGGAGTATCAAACACTGTGTCATGCGCTGCATCACATCTCATGCCAACAAAAACGATCCATAACTAGTACTATTACAAAAATCCTATGAATGCTAGATCTCTTATGCTGAATTCTTAAATACTATTTTCGTTAAATGCAAATTAGATGGTTAGTCTGTAATGGTCAGGTATGATCACAAAATTATTGTAAATTCTTTTGAAATAGTTGTCAAACTGGAATACTACCTCAGTGATGCACGTAGGTATATTATATACGTAATATGGAAATCAAACCTACTTAAGCCTGGAAGATGGAAGCTTGGGAAAGAATGAATTTGAAGAAATTTAGAGAAATAGCGGGAAGTTTGATTTTGAGAAAAGTTTGATATAATGATAACCGAATTTTGCAATTCTTTCTCCAATGCAATCAAAGAATAATTCTTCACCTGTCTAGATTCAGTAAAGGTCAGCTCAGCTGGCCTTAAATTTTATTATATTTTGCTTGCATTTACACCTTTCCCCGCGCGGAGCCCGGGAACTGATTCTCTAGTCTCAAATATATTTGTACCGACCAACGTTCTTTGAACCGACATAAAAAAACTGGAATTGCACAACACTAACAGTGTCACTAATGCATATCTATGCGAGGAGTATCTACCAATGGCATTTATAATAATTAGTCGAACAATGATGACAATATAAATGCATACTAATTCATAACTGGAGTAGAAAGAAATTTAGAATTGGTCCTTCCATTTACTACTTATGTGTGACAATAATTATTTAGAATTGTGCCTATAAAGTATACAATGACATGAAAAATAGGTAGTCAGTAAGGTGTCTTTCTTGAGAAAATAATGTAAATAATTAATTTCATTATTTCAGCTTAACTTCTATTCGAGAATCAAAAAATAATTGAAAATTATATGAATTGCTATATTTTATCAAACAAAATTCTATCAGCATATTGGTCTCGGTTCAGCTATTTCAAGAAATTTAAATTCCAATATTCGAATTTACTTCTAACTCTTCGAGAGTCAGACTATGTTTCCCTTACCACGATTAATTGATTAATACATATTTAGTTTCCTAATTATACAATATTGGAATTATATTTGAATTAATTTACTTCATGTGAGACCTGACATAGAAAAGTTTTATACTGGTCCGTGTTATCACACAAATAAAATTGAATCAAAACAACAATATGAACTTGTTCGACAATATTATAAAGTTGTCATTATAGAAAAGAAAGGAAATTCCAGGTTGAAGTTAAAAAATATAGAACAAGTTTACGGAGCGTATATATAAGGACAGTGCCGAAAGTCGGACAGATGATTCAGATTGGAATTAACTGATTATAAGTGATACTCTGGTGAGGAGACAGACTGAGGAAGATGGACGTGTTTGTGGCCTGTAACTAACAATACGTCAGGCGGCATCATAGCGACAAGAAAATTAAATGAGCAGGTCCTACTGCTTCTTTATTATCTGTAACTACATCACATTTTATAATCGTTCGCATCTCATGACCTTAGAACCACTGGAGTTCGTGTCGGTGTGAATACAAGACAAGGAGGTGGAAAAAGTTCTTGTAGTTCTTAGCTCTGCATAGCCACAGCATAGACACGTTGTATAATACACACAACACTTGTATCAAATCAGAATGATAATGACAACTAATACTAACAACCTCAATAAACTAAACCAATTCTCTTTGTCTTTTAACATTTAAACTATATGAAGCAACTATTATCCAGATACATTATGTACAAAATTAATTCTAGCAATAAGATTTAACCAGGGCATTTGTATAATTGTACCTATATCATTCAATTATTTTGTATACGCGCTTGAATACACCCCAATTTAGCATAATAATGGGGTAGGTATATAAATATACAATATTTTATGTCAATTAAAACCAGGATTCGATTGAATTCCATTGTAATTCATCCATTTAACACTGTGAGTACCAAATCATTACACATGATATTTTATGATCCATCACATTATTTCCTTTAGCTTTACCAGTGCAAATAAAATGTGTTCTCGCACTGTGTTAAATTTATTCGAATCCTTTAGCAGCATATATCTATCCGTTTATAGTTTGTACGAATAACGACTTGTATGTACACACGAAAAACCAGATACGACTATGAGGTGAATTTATGTGGAGATAAGTATGTAATAGGTATTCTGTCATTGGATTGAGACAAGAAAAACGGGAGCAGAAAAATAATGTAAGATTGGATGTTTGGATTATCGTTGCGACAGAACTAGATTATAGTGAAAGAGGTTTTTAAACTCATGTAAGGATGAATTGAACTGTAAATAGGTGAATTACACACATTAGAGCCAGGTAGGAGCTTCTTAGCTTGTCCACTTGTGTTTGTGCTGTGGACATAAAGCGTATAAAGGCTGAGTAGGATAAAAGTTGATAAACTTTGGTATAGGATTATACCTGAGAGTGATTGTGAGTCATTTATATACAGGACAGGAGCAGTATAGGAGTGAAATGAGTTCTTTTATTGGTGTGGCAGGATTGGGAGTCTGTTAGTTAAATATGATAATGGAGTGAGTATAAGGAAAGTTGGTGGGTCAGACAAAGTTGTTCTGCTAGTGTTAGTTTTGTTAAGGAGACGAGTGAAGAAAAAGGAAAAGTAAGGTTGGAGAAGAGATTAGATTTAATAAGTCTGGCTGAGACTGTAGATGTAGACTGTAGTTGTAAAGTAAGGTGAGTGTATTATAGCGAGAGTCTGTTTGGTGGAGTGTTTGTTGGGCATGGAGTGTACATGCATATGACAGGAGTCTGTGTGTGTATGTGGTAATGTAATGTTGAATGTTATCAGGATGGAGTACAACGGAGTGATTGAAATGTAGTCAAAGCTTGGAAGACATGACTGGCTAATTTATTGTCGGTGTCTGGGACAAACGGATGCCGCTTGTTTTTCGGGCCTCCCAACATGTCATCCTACGTTCTGCGGTCTATTTTCCCCCTGCCCTGACTCCACATTGACAACTGAAGGCCAGCAGGGCAGCCCATGTGAGAGATATTTTGCATTCACCTTCCTATTGCCCACTATGCCCACCTACCTATATCCACATACACGATCCACACACATCTACTCAAACTACCACTTTCTTACCTGTACTCTTTACTACGCATATTTTTACCAGGCTCTTACGTAACGAGAAGTCTCATTTCGACTAAACCGACTCTTTCTAGTGTCTACAAACATTTTATTGTTTTTATCCATAGCTCCTACTTTCAGAGTCTATAGCGTATACTAAAAATCCACTTTAAAATTTAACTTTCATGCGTATATAAACGAAATATCTACAAAGTAAATGGTTTAGTGAAACTCAAGAATCTTCTCGAAATGATATACTCATAACTTGTTATTTAATGAAATGAATGTAATGAAATGAAATTATATTACATACCTAAGACCTATAGGTATGTACATCTGTTGTAAAGCGATGTGTGTGCTTATGAATATAAAATATGAGAGCTCCTAAATAACTTACTCGCAATATGCCTCCAAGCGTGGTCCGTGTTTATAAAATATTTCGGACACACATAAATATGAAATGAATGTGCATGCATGTATTAACATTTTAAATCAAATCCATGTTTAATCAGTTTAAGTGTATATACAAGAGCAATAAGCAAGCTAACATTAAATTATTATTATGATTAAAATTTTCAAACACTATATAGGCACTATATATACATTTTACAACCCTGAAAATTCTCTGGTTGCGGGAATTGCATTAAATTTCGATGTAGGTACTTGCTATACCCGACTTTACTAAATGTACAATGTCGTTGTTTTACCATATTTAGATCCTTAAAAATATTACGGTTACATAAAAATATAATAAAAAAACGTAATTCTATCTCCCTCACTTATATTTATTACAAAATAAATTTTCTATCATGTATATATGATACTATAATGACGCATTAGAAACACTAGCTAGCCCTATAACTCCAAGCATCCTGGTGTATACATATGAAACATAATAAATAAAGTTAGTATGCCCTGTGTAATATATTTACTATGAAAATGATGAGCTATGCATACAATTTATCAGCGTAAGTCTATACAAATAGTAGTTATGTTGAAATTGAATGTTAGTGCTTGGAATGACGACTATGAGAGGTTTTGTAAGGATGAGTCGGTTAAGTTGTATTAAAATCCGTGTAGTATTTTGTGTTGGATTTGAACTGTTGACTAAGAGATGAGGATCTGTGTTTGGTCGTCTTGTGTTGGCTACCTTTATTTAACTCCATTTGGAGAAACCTCCATGTGTGCTGTCTGTTGTGGCTCCGACTATTCATTGGAACTATGAAAGCTCCTGCGATCACGATGATGATAATATGCTCCTGATTAAAAGTATCTCATCCCTTTGACTTTGCGTGCACAGCACACACGTCTTTTCTTAAGGATCCACACACCAACTAATCCATATTATACATGAATGCCTTTTGCGTCTATGGGCTTGAACACTTTGTTAACACATTTTACTACCAAACCTTAAACATCCACACACAAAGTTACTACCAGTCAAACTACCGCCAACGTCAAGTCTGAGCATTTACAATTTTTCTTATGTGGAATTCCGAACCGAATGACTATTGGCTTTTAGTTGTGCTATCAACGTGTGTGTTGTGTGTGAGTCCGTCTCACGTTTAATATACAAAATACAACCATTATTGTTTTTCTATACGATCATGCACAATGCGATTATATAGTAAATGCTTCTGTAAAACAATAATGAGATGCCATCAATACGCAATACTCTACGTAATGATTCCAGAGATTATATTTCCATATTATACAGTTGTACCTAAAGGAATATTTCTTTATGGTTTTATGTAATCTTCGGATGCTTGTACAGCGTGTTCAGGAAGTAACGATACGTGCATTAGCCCTACTCAACCTCCCACACTCGCCTATGCATTATATCGAC
>JAQFYB010004779.1:0-15397 GCA_034694085.1 Pogonognathellus longicornis
GGTGTAGGTTGGTTCCATTCGCAGCCGTGTCAACATTTTGAATGTTGTTGTTTTTGGTGCCGGTATTCCCAGCACCGTAAATGCATATAATATTCCAGTTTATATGTACACAGCCGGTAGATGAAAAAGGGGCATATACTAACTGCGCCGGCATACTAAAGCCGGTACCGCTTATATACGTTGCCATCAATATTTTGTTGGTCGGGTTATGCCCTTTCTTTGTCTTATTGGAATATTAGGCTTATATTGATATTCAATTTGAATATTTTTCAAAAACTTCGCCAATTCCGATTGGACAACCATGCCTTGCTATATGCCATTATTCACTAGAATGATACATATGTTACATATTACAATGCTTGGTTAATAGTCCATCACCAAATTCGTGTACCTGTATTGGTAAGTGTGTATATATTCTAAGGCGAATTATTTTGACAATGTGGAATTTTTTTGCCCATGGGATATACTTTGGAACGGCAAACAAGCATGTTAACATTCTTATTAGTTCTCCAAATGGAGTGAAATAATGAACATGCGGTATTAAACCGTACCCGCCAGTTTAGTACGGAAATCTGACATTTGGTAATACTTTGGTTTAGTAATATAATTAATTTTCATGCACCTCGGTTCCCCTTTATCTACAACATTACCCAACCTTCAATATAATAATCACAGAGTGTATGATTGTTGATGGTTTTTTTTATATGAAATACTAAACTTTTTTTTTTTGAAGTGGGACAATATGAATCCTCCAATGTCCAAGTAAATAATCGGCAAAGACACTTCCCATGCACAGGATTGAAACATTTATTAGATTAACAAGTATTTATTAGATGTAGAATTTCACTATTTATAGATAAAGTCACATACATGGATTGTATTGCAAGCAAGTATTCTTATCTTTATCTATTTCTTAATTATGCAGAAAGAGTTTAAAAGGGCTCCACTAATCCTAGTTTTAAAAATACAAGGACATAAGCACATTTTGTTAGTTGAACATTTGATTTACTGGTCAAGGTACGATATTTGACTGGATACAGTCAAGGCTAAAGTAGCCAATTAGGTAGGTATATACTATGGTAATAGAATTAGTTGACAAGCACAGGTCATAATATTTCTAGAACCTAACATCCAAAGCTGAGTCTTATAGCACACAAATAAGTACATTATAGTTATATTTATGACTAGGTACTAAACATAGAGCGACATCCTTATATATTGTGAGGGTGGGTTTGGGTATTTTGGTAATATCTTATGTAATGAATATGTAGGCTTTTCCAATAATACTCCAAACTTCCCTCTGAGAACTATTTTAACTGTTGCTAGCTAGGTCTAACGGACGATAAAGATAATTTTCGGGTTCTTTTGTGATGAAGAAGTACGTTCAATACCCTAGTCTATTTCCTAAAATAATGCGTATGTTGCTAGACTGAGTACCGTGAGACTTCTGATTCTTTCCCGTCTCAACAGAGCGGTGAGTAAGAACTGAAATGCCTCTCATGTAATTCTCTTTATATACACTTCACAAACAATGGAATAATTACACATTCTTGATTCGACCTACATTCCCTTTGTACAATCATTATTATTCATCAATCATTACTTGCTACTAAGATACACTTACATACATTGCATACACATTTATCATAACATTCATAATCCATAATAACGTATCCTTCGTAATCCTAATCCGTACCGTTGGTTGGAATATGTTCTGGGATACTACTTACAATATACACTAACTCACGAATGTTTTAATTATAAAATAGCTTAAAAGCTGAATTTGCTTTCATAGCAAGAATTATTAAATTTTATACACGTTATTTTAAATCGCTACAATTACAAGCACAATACAGCAACGAGGCAGCTAAGGAATGCTTCATAGCAGTCTAAAGTGTGTTTATACTTGACTGCTTTCAGTGGTCCATATCGTATTCCAAAAGGTCTCAATCCGACCATCAGTTTGTAACATCTGCGGGTGCATTGACATGACATCAAGTCCAGATTTCTTGATTCTTTCTGTGCGTGAACAAGTTTTTAATTTTTTAATTAAAGAAACCACTTTCCATGGTTTTGTTCAGAGAATATTTAGTATCAAATATTTTGTATGAAGCACTACGTATTAGTCCAAAAACATTTTATACAATTTTTCTATACAGGTTGCAAAACATATATTGGGATCCTTAATTATTTTAGTTTGGCTCTAGACTTTTTTCATAAAATGTATTTTAGCCTAATACTCCTTTATGACAACAATTATAAAATTCTTGTACTGATGGTATATGCACATTACTATTAGGATCATTCTATATTTTGAGGATAACTTAATTGTTTGTCGCGTCGGCAATTTAAAATGTCTTAAGGACATTCCTGATGGACCGACACAGCATTCACATACATGTAGATATTTGAGCTATTATAATAATTCCATACATCAATATTACAGGGTGAGAGTAGTCACTGTTTAATTTTCAAGTAACTAGACATGGGTAATGAAATTGATTTTGTCTTATTGGCAAGTCAAAATATTTTTTTTATGATGAACGTGTACTTACAGCTCAGGAAGGTTTCCAAAAAAAATTAAAAAAATTCCTACGGTTAACTATTTATCCATGACAGTTAAACTAACTTTCTCTTCATAGTTCATAGTTCATAGTTCATAGTTCAATTTATTTCAAGTGCTTATAAATCAGTACATGTCTGCCGCTATTTATTTAAGTAAATAATCCAAATCATTTAAAATTGATTGCGATTTAAATAATATGGCCTGAATCAGTGTTTGAACTGGACAGTAAACAAAAATGAAGCAAAGGAGTGAAGTTTTTGTGCATCAATATCCTTGGAAATATAGAACATAGTCCCACTACACGAATTGACCGATAATATAAATTTACTTTTATAACCATTGTATTATGTATCATGATAAATAAATAAATTTAAATAATATGCACAACTTGGCACAAAAATATTATACATTATTGATCCATTTACAAGTATATTCAGAACACACATCCCATGAAACGAAAAAAAAATAATGCACTGGCATTTTCTAATATATTAATTCCAATTATTTTAAAGAATGTGCATATTAGTAATGACATGAATGAATGAAGAACAAAATAATTAATGTCAATTCAAAGATAATGCCAAGCAAGTGGCATTTAGCCAACAGAATAAAATACAGTAGATCTGTGCGTTCATTTAACACTGATTTTCGCCATAATATAATGATCTACAATGAGTTTCACGAAACGTGATCTATGGAGTAAGGTATCAGTATGTTCATATGCACTATGATCGTCCTATATCACTATGGTTTTCTTAACTTAACGTTTGAATAACAAATTAATTCACGAATGCTCAATCATGATTTCCACTTCTAGTCAAAAGTTTATTTATAAATGATATGGTAAATTGAAACAGTTGTTCTAAGTAAAAGTTCGAAAACCATAGGGACATAGCACAATCCATGCACATTATACAGATAATACTCCTACATAACCCCACGAATCACATTACGTGAAACCCCCTGTCTATCTGTAGTCGACGAAAACACCGTGCAGTAGTACCAACACAATGCACCAAAGCACTGTTTATAATGTATTTCCAAAAGTTACCTTTTGTTAACGATCAAAGTATGTGGCTTGGGAACTAACGTGCCCCCCAAAGCACAGTCGATTTCGGAAGGATAAATGCAGTGGGGGTCTGGTTTGAAAGTATACCTTTGACATAAACCAGCAATAATTAAAAACAATTCGTCTTTTGCCAAAGACTCTCCTGGGCACAATCTCTTCCCATATCCGAATACCAAGCCCACATCTTTAGCAATCTTTCTAAGAATGGTTGATTCATCTTCATTTAAAAATCGTTCAGGTTTAAACTCATCAGGTTCAGGCCACTGCTCCGCATCACGCAGGACGTTGTGTAAGTTTGATATAACAACTGTGCCCTTCGGAATGAAGAAATTTTGAAATTGAACATCCTCAGATGCAGAATGAGGGAATCCCAAGGGAGTTGCCGTAGAAAACCGAAGAAGTTCTAAAATAAACGCTTCGACGTACGGAAGTCTAATAAAACCAATAAAAAATATTCTTAAAATATATTCTTAAAATATATAATATGCAGGGTTTGGTCAACTCTTCCACGACCTTTGAAATTTTAACAATATGATATCATGTTATAAACAAAAAAATTGAATTCGATACGAGATAATGAGAAAACCCTGCCTATATTTGATTTTACAAAGAATCTTTCATCCACCAATGAAGACGGCATGCACTCGCTTTTGTTGTCATTTTAAATGATCAAACCTATATATATTGTGTAAAAATAAAATAATTTACATTGGTCGATCCGCTAATGTAGGTGCTTTTGTTCCAATCCTTCCGTCAATTTCTTTTTGGATTTTATCCTGCTTGTCGGGATGTCTAATTATAATTGACAGAAACCAAGTTAGGATAGTTGACACTTACTCAGTTCCAGCAGCAAATAAATCGTTCATAGTACACATGAAGTTCTCTTCTAAAATATTTATAGTCAAAAAATAAATTTTTAAAACAAAATAGTATATAATTAGTATATATATATGAAATATAACATAAAACAAATTATAGAATTGAGTAAAAAAATTAATTGTATAAAATATAAATAATAATACAATCATAAATATTAATCAGATGTATGAATAAACCAGAGAAAAGCTTTTACCTGGCAAAATTGAGGGAAACTCCCCATTTCGTAGGAATAAAAGTTTAAGCTTTTACCCTTTCCACCCAAACGAGAAAAGGTAAAAGCTTTTACCGAAATGACAAAACTTTTTCTTTATTACAAGGCAATTGCCGGGGTTTCCGTATGATTAAAAAACGGATATAACTCTTCTACCGAGGCATTTGCCCCAAAATATCAGACCTGCTCCGAGACTGATCGTTCCTAAAACTTAACTAAGTTTTATACATAGTTCTAAACGAAGTAACAAACTATTTATTATTACGTAATGGCGTTCATTAATGTGAGACTTGTTAGAGCAAAAAAACACTGCAAAACTCGTCAAGAAACGCGTGATTGTGACTATAGAATTCTCTATCGATTTGATAAAGAAAATGTCAAGTGGATCTCAGAACATTTTCTAGTAGAAAATGGTGAACACAGAGGTGGTGCTTTATCAAATCAGAAAATGAAAATATTTCTGCCATATATGGCAGATCCTGGTTTTCAGACAGGTGTAGGAGAAGACGTTGGTGTTGATCAAACTACTGTTAGTAAAACCGTTCATCAGGTACAAATCAGTATTAAATGCTTCATTTTTCTTAAATGAAAAGTATGAATGTATATGTGGTAAAAGTGAAATTCATTATAGCATTATTATTTATGTATTACTCCAGGGGAGACAAAAAATAATGGAGAAAGCCCACATATGGATAAAGTTTCCTACCACTCTTGCGGAAATTATGCAAGCAAAAGAAAAATGGAAAACTAAGTTTAAAATGCCCACAGCGATTGGAGCAATTGATTGCACCCATATCCGAATTGCAAAACCTAAAATAAACGGAGATGAATACATAAACAGAAAAAGATTTCCAAGTCTAAACGTTCAAGCAACGTGTGATTGTAATGAATGTTTTACTAGTGTCAGTGCTGAATGGCCAGGGTCGGTCCACGACAGTAGAATATTCAAGAATTCGCCTATTTTTCAAATCATGAAGCAGACCTGCAACACCATTTTAATAGGTGATTTAGGGTACGCAATATCTACTTGGCTCATTACTCCGTATGACAATCCTACCACCCCCATAGAAAAGAATTATGTGTGATATGTGTATGTAATTTCGATAACTTGTACAAATCTGTAATAGTACATTTATTATAACTTAGACGAACATGAAACAAACTTGTATAAGATTAATAATAATAATTTGAGTTCTTAAACGTTAAACTATATAAGACCAATTCATATCTTTAAACTGAATACGACACATTTATAGAAAATATGAATTCTCGTCGCTCTGTATAAAAGTTAAACTATGAAACTAGTTAGTGTTCCTGAATAGCTTGAGAAATATATTTCATGTATTCTTTACAATTTAGTCTACATTGCCATTTAAAATGTTTTCTTGAGACAGGACAAATGAAAATGTATGCTGATTGTGTGTTGTCTCTACAGTAGGTCGCACCTGATTTTTTAGTTGCTGCTTCTTAATTTTAAGAACTTCTAATTGTTCTAGTAAAACAAGGCGTTGAAGCTGAGAATTTGAGAGAAGTTTAGTTACCTCTGTTTCTTTTGCATTTAAAATATCAGCAGCGTCTTTTTTCTTTTTGTTACTTTCGTGTGGTCGGGCAAGTTCAATATTCAACGATGATTTGGAACATATTGGAATAGAATTAGAGATCAGGGCAAGTGCGTTATTTTCTTTAAAATTTTCACCCATCGATACTGCTCCCTGCATGTAAATATTTAATATTATTATAGATTGATATAAATACAGATAAGGTTTATTTTAAACTTACAACAATAATAATAATGACAACCTACCGGTACTCGAACTATCGTCGGGTTGCATTCAGCCTCCATTAAATAATACATTATTTTCTCCCAAGGCAGTAAATCCACCTTTCGATTTCCTGTCTTATTTAGATCACATTTATCTTTCACAGAGGACTTCATTGTTGAATATTTTTTGTGAGACTATCTTTATTGTAAACGATTCCAAGAGAACTAGTTATTTTTGAAATAATTTCCAAAATACTTCGACCCTTTTTAGTTTTTATGGCTGGAAGTTGCGACTTGCTAAGTAACATAGGAATATCTTTAAGGACTTCCATAAACTGAAGCTGTTTGTCCAGTTTAGAACTGGGCGTAACAACTTTATTTTCAGTGTCCACTTCCATTATATTTAAAGTTAACTTTAATAACCTTTAAAACACAAACTAAAAAAACAAAAAACGAGAGAAGCTTCCCGGAGAAAGGACGAAAGTTCGGAGATTTGCTCACCGAGAAAGGCAAACTCTTATTCATATGAAAAGCGGCAATTGCTTTTCCCTTATCCTTGTTCCCGCGGCAAAAGCTTTTCACTAAACCCCTTTCCATGGAGGGAATCCTTTATTTTAATCATACATATAAATATATTTATAGAAAATAAAATTTCTCACTACTGTTTTCGCGAAAGAAACTGGAGTTTGAATCGTTCGTACTTTCCGTTTTTTTAATGTATGAATGAATAAAATTTTGATTCTTCTAATTGGTCGGTGAGACTTCCTTGCTTAGTAATTTTCTTGTTAAAAAATTCCATCATGTGGGCGTTAGAAACAACCATGCCGTTCCATCCGGATGCATATTTCCAGAATGTACATGTAAATTAAGACGTAGTGAACTAAATTCTGCGATACTCCTATACTATCCTAGTATTAAACCAAAGTGGGGGCTCCGCCCCCACACCCGGCTTTGAATGCGCTCATTGTTCCACCACTTGGATGCAAAGCCTCATGGTAGCCAAACGAGTGAACGGATGTCCAATATGAGGGATCTCTCTAAACGCTCCAAGAAATTTCCTTTCTATTGGTACCCACCACAATCCTCTGGGTCTACTCTAACAAGAGTTAGCGTTGTATAAAAAATTAAGCAGTGATTTCAGGCTTCATGGGACACCATGGAGATTCTCAATTATAGCAGGCCGCACACCCTTAAAGCTGCAGCTTTTTTGCTTTGAACAAAATAAGGATAAATAAATACAAAATAAAGTTTAACTGGCAATACATGTCTTGCCAGTTAAACTTTCTTTTCTCAATCTTTAAGCTGCAGACATGCTCAAAAGCACGTAGTCATTCAGACTAACATTTAAATATAAACCAGAAAAACAAAAGATACGACCAATTAATCAAGGGTGTACAATAGCGGTTCCTACAGTTTTTCCACGGGTAACCCATTGGAAATTTGAAATTCAATTGCATGCGTTTTACTATTGATTAAATAACAAACATACTAACTTATAGTCTATAATATAATAATATTATTACTATTATTATTCGGTTTTATTCAAGATGATATGGCCATGGCCCTTACATCACATGCAGAAGTTATAGTATATTAGGCAGTATTTAGTAATTATTGGTTTAACAGGGTTTGCTAACGTTTATTTATTGTTTAATATTATTATTGTTAGATAGCTTTACAGATTAAACTCGTCGTGAAACATATTTCTTATCTATTCTACACCAAGCCAAAACAAGTACAATCGTTTAAATTCCTGTGTAGAGTTAGTGGAGTATGTACCACTTGTATTATTAATATTGGGTATATATTATACAACTGTGTTTTAGAGATTTATAATGTGGACAGGTAAACATTATGTGCTCTATATTTTGCTTTAATTCTCTATTGCATAATTTACATAGGTCAGAATTTGAGTTATTATAAAAGTGTTGAATTGCTACTAATTTCATTGATACCCCTGATGGTGTTACATGATTGTTATGTAGTCTTAATTGAAATATTAATCTAACAATGTTCCATGTCTGATTAGAGTAGAAATAGTTTTGTTTCAATATGTGAGTTTTCTGGTCAGCGTAAATTTTAAACATATTAGTTTCTTTCATGCATTTTATATCATCGCTTTAAATATTATTGACAAGTTTACTAATTATAATATTACATTCTTTTTTAAGTGAGAGTTTTCCTATTTTTAAGTATTTTTCAATCGTAGTGTATTCTACATTGTAGTTTTTGGGTAGATCTATTCTTTGATGGAACCAGTTATTTTTACAATACGGTAGACTTTTTATCGCTTTGTAGCACTGATACATTAAACTTTCTGTGGGGCTATTTACTATTTTAAACCAAAAGTGCAGGATTAGTATTATTACTGAGGCTTGTATGGTTTTAATTAGAGTCTCTAATCTAATAATCCAAGTTGGTGTCTTTTTCTGAAGGTATTCAATGCACTATAAAACATCCTTGCGTTTTCAAGATTCTTTCTTATTTTTGTATAATCTTTTTCTATGCATTCTTTCTTGTAATCTGTGTAGCTTTTCTTAGTTTCCGTGTATACGGATACGGTCAGTTTCGTTAGAGCCATTTCGTCTATATCTTCTTAGATTAGCTCGGGTCGCATATTTCATTCGTTTGCATGTTTCGTCAATGTATTTAGGGGCTAGCTCACGAGGTTTTCCTAATATTTTTCGTGTAGTCATATTCAGCTCATTGGCCGTTGATTTTATTATCTGTCTTATAGTAGGGTAGTCAGTTTGATTTTGTATCTGTAGTAAATAGTTTACTTTGCTATAGAAGCTTTCATCTTTTTCAGGATCCCAACGAATGCTACTAACGATAGTACTTGGTGTCGTGGTAGTTTGTGCTTGATTGTTGAATTGAACTTGTATTGGTAAGTGGCATGAATATTCTAGAGGAATTACTCTTAAGTATTCTTAAGTAAGTAAGTTCTCTTAAGTAAGAATTAAGTCTTCGATGCTACGTGCCAGATCTTCAGATACGAGACATAAATCTATGACACTGGCGCCATTTACATTGATGAATGTGTATTCTCCAGCACTATCAGTTGAAGTATTTCCGTTGAGTACTTTAAGGTTGTATTGGTGTATGTTTGTAATCAATGTCTTTCCCCGTTTATTCACTACTATGTCCTTGGATTTTCTTTGCTCATTAAGGAATGAGTCTACAGGTAAATGTCCTATTCGGGCATTCATATCTCCAATTATGATTATTTCTTCGTCGTTCAGATCATAGTTCATGTCCACTTCATTTTCAAGGTTAAAGTTTTCAACACTATTGCTGACGTATAAGAAAATTGCTCTTACATGATAGTTATCATGTTTCAGTTGTATCTCAATAAAGTTTTTAGATATTTTACTTGAAATTAAATTTGACGAGTAAGTATTTTTTACACCTACAATGAGTCCACCTGAGTATCTGCCAAAATTTGATGTTCTCCAGGCGTGTTGTTGTATTGTTTCGTAGTCATGCACTTAACATACCATGAGAAAAGTATCCAATTTTTATGCTGTTACGTAACCTGGGAAATTATTTTATCATATGAAATTGCTGGATGAAGCTTCATCCAATTTACAAAGAGAAATGCATCATTCTGGCTGAAGCTATTTTTCAGAATGAGCCTATGACCGGAACTGTAGTTATATGTCTAAGGACATTGATTATAATACAACAGCAAATCATCCGGGTATATTAATGCAAAATCTATCTGTTAAACTATAACATGTGATATGTTACGAAACCATGGCAATGTGCTGTGTTGTGTTATATATTGATAAACATGAAATATAAAAACATTATATATCGGGAACACTTAAGTTGCTAAAATTTGTTTTGAAATATATAATAGTTAGGTATATGTATATCAACATTTATGCTCTAGGCCTAGAAAAAGAGACCGTTGACTTATAGCCACTTAGAGTGACTAGACACTTTGAGAAAAAATATTCGTAAATATGAAACGTTAAACTATAACTACTTGCTATAGTTTTACGCTTTAGGTTTGGGTATAATTTTCTCTGAAAGTATCTATATAGCTGGCTATCAAAATGGTCGCTTATGCCGAGGTTCAGAGCATAACTTTATTATAGCAATGTTGTGGTGGGAAATGTCACAAAATCAGGAGAAAGCAATGATTAATAGATACACTCTACTGCTAATATTTCAAAATGACCGATTTTCATTTTAGTGCCAAATGAAGTTGAAACAAGTCTAAATTTTAATTACACAAGAAAAATTGTTTTATTAATTTAAAATTGGAATCCACTCTTATACAGGATGTGTTATATAATATTCATGATTGATAACAACGTTGTCATTGCATCACAAACCTTTTATAGGTGAGAGCACTTAAATTATCTTAAAGGAAAGACTAGGTATATAACGTGTAAAGTATTGTCAATATGACTATCATATCTTAATAACGGAAATGTAATAATAATTTATTCAAATTACAACTCTTACATAATTTTATAAGTACAAAAGCGAATAATGTTAATTAAAGTATGTTTTAGAAATGGTATATACCCAAACCCAACTCTGTTTTGTAGAACTTATGCCAGCGCCTTTTCAGATTCATGACCATTTCCACTCAAAAAGTTTTGAATGTGTTTTGCTATCATACGATTGAATTGAAATTATTCTAATTCCCTGATTTTTATTTTGCTTTGATGATGGTATAGAATTACAAAATTTTATTTTTGTGATTTCTGTACTTCAATTTAGAAAATTTGATTTTGAGTATTTTATGTCGCGACTTTGCGGTGTTAAAATAAAAAAACGTCGGTTTAATTGTTTTAACCCTATGTTTATATAAATGCAACAGAATCAAATGGATATATAGTTGTGTGCATACGTCCATATGGAGCCGTATTTGAGAAAAGTTGAATCAGGAGAAAAATGGAAAAGTACAAGATCTGTACTGCTAATAATGTGTTGCAGTAATACAGTAGCTTATTCTGAATTTATTTTTTGCAACTCCTAAATTGCAATATTTTGTGTTTTCAATGTATATATGTTCCATGGTTAACTTTGCCGCATATTATTGAAGCGCTTTTCTTAACAAAAACGTACTCATTATCAACTATTAATTATATTGTTGTTGATGTTTTCAAAAACACATTAAAAAAAACTTTGTTGGGTGATGATGTTAAGTAATAAAACTAAATGGAAAGGACAATGATATTACAATATCACAAATATTTTATAGATAAAACCATTAGGGTAGGAAATTATTTTGTTTTGGAGTTACTTTTGTTGACGAGGTAAAAGATTTTTAGGTTTGATAAAGGTAAGAGTCGGTATATGTTGTCAGTAGTTTGCCATTAAAGCTTTAGAATATTTTATTCTTGCAATGTAATAATAATTGATTCACATTCATTCTGTTTTTTATGATATTAGAAATCCACTTGTATGTGAATATAATGCTCAGAGTTCTGTCAGTAATAGCGTTATGTGCGTTATTCAGTAAACAGGAGAAGTCTATAAGAAAGATCTCAACTAAGATAAGATCGACTGATTTCCCCTTACTCATATTTCGCTGTTTGCCCAGTAAAATAAAGGAGTCTCAAAAATTTGAGGATTTGAGAAAGAAAATTAAGCACATATCGTTATTAGACCTACTGTTTCGCTTTCATTACCATGCACATTCTCATCTTTATTTTCTGCATTTTTGTGAAAATAATTAAGGTCACGAATTTGACCTTGCGCCCCTTCGCATTCCGAGCTTTTTATTTAAATAGCTTGTACATTATACCCATCCCGTCCTTATGTTTTTTTTCGGAACGGGAGGCGGTCTTTTTGAAATTACTAAACCCCATTTTAGAGGTATTCTCAAAATTGATAATTTTTGAAAAAAATGAAATATGCAAACCTTTTCTGTTTATAAAGTAAGCACATTTGACGTCTATAATATTTTCGAATTTCGCTTTAGTTTGCGAGTAAATGCAATTATTGAATTATACTTGATATTTGGTGACTTTTGACCTGACCATATGTCAGAGTAAAAAAATGTTGCCTTAAAACTTCCCATTACAACCTTGTAGAGCGTTTTCTAACTATTCAGTATATGAAATTTCATTTAAATCTGTGAAACTTATTTGGCCCTGCGCGCTTTTCATTTGATTTTATGAGTCGAAATCTTTCATAACCGAATGTAAAGCATCGTTTAAGATCTTTCACTTTTAATGCATGGGCGGAAACTTTGCCTAGTGTGTAGTTTTTTACTTTCTCACACCCTAGTATTTTATCATTATCCGTAGCCACTTAGAGTGGATTTAGATTAACTAGTTTTCTGTATACTTCAGCTTAAGTTCAAAGTAGTTCAAACTTCAAATTACCACAATTGTTTTCATTATCAGTGCATTCGTCCGCCACTGTTAAGTTCGTGATCGTCAAATAAATTTTAGGCTCAAGCTTAATTTGAAAGTGTTTCTACTTCTCAATTTTACTTAAACTTGAGCTAACGTATTCCGTAGACTTCGGAGAATAGATCCAATCTTAGTTTGTCAGAAAATTTTGCGCTACGGAGGAGTAGCACTCCATGTTCTGTTTCTAACCTACTAACACAAACCTTGTAAAGTATAGGACACTACACGATGAGTGTCCGCTGTTTTTGTTTCTAGAATGCTTCCAAGTGTCAATTCAATAAATATGTAAATAATTACTGTATTTACCATTTTACTGTATTTACGCTTTTACTGATTTACTTATTTGAGTATAGCCATAGTGATAGACGTTGTGCAATATTGGGTATATGTAGTGCTATCCTAACTATATAAATCGAACCATCTTCTTTATATATGGTGTAATCATAGGCATATAGTGAATGCATGCATTTTTAAATCTTATTTGAAGGTCAGCATTAAATCGATCGTATTTTCGACGGCAAATTGCAAAATTAGCAACAGAGTAATTCTTTCAATAGTGAAGAATGTTCCTACCTCATAACCAAATGGCATGCAGGCTTTTATTTCCAATCTTGCTGTTTTATTGCAGTTACTGCAACGTTTCGACCATACATTTTTGAATCGTACAGTGCTTTCATACGTTTTGCCACAAATAGGAATGACGAATGCTTGTCCCCACGTTATCAGTGCTGTTAGAAGTGGACACATTAGATAGGTTGGCATTGGAATGACATTATATAGAGCCAGAGATGAGTAAAACATCGTAATTTGCATTCCAGATGCCACAAAAATGAAACTAGGAACAGTCCAACGGATCAAGTGGTTTGCTCGTTGCTGAAGCAAGTAGCAAATGCGATATCTCCTTACCACATGCAGTGCCGGCTTTACGTTTTGCGAGGCCCTGGGCGACAATTTTTAGTATACCTTCAGCAAAGCTTCCTGTACAAGCTTCGCGTTAGTGGGACACATTTTGAATTTTTTAATAATAGGACAGTAACAAACGCGAGGCCCCTACAAAGCGCGAGGCCCTGGGCGGTCGCCCTGTCAGCCCATGCCTAAAGCCGGCCCTGACCACATGTAACACACATTTTGTATTGTGGTTTACGGGATCCCATTGAGACTGTTTACCTTCTTTTGTATTCGGATTGACTTTCTTGATTTCGAGACTGGTGTCGTTGAGATTATCCAGCCAATATTGTAGGGCCACGGTGTATGTCATTCCAAAAATTAGCCCTAATATGACCATGGACCAACCGTAGATGTTGGCAAAGGTCATACACATTCCGCCAATGACTTTTGATATCCAATGTGAAGACAAATCCGGTGGAAAGTTTTCCAGTATGAAAACACGAATGGCATCTAAATCTGCTGATAGGGTCATTGCAAGAATGATACATCCCGGTACGGGGAACATCGCTATATGAGCCAATTGGTTTTTGCTCATTGGGACGCTGTCTTTTTGGCCATGTTCCACCTTCCACGCTGTTGTTTTAAACATAATTAAAATCATTAGAAATTATAATAAGTGACAGCCCAAAGTGTTTTGTATGATTTACATGTAGACAATTAAAAACGATAATGTGAAATATCAGTTTTAAAAATAATAGGAAATAATCATGAGGAAATATATAGAAAACATTGTTTTGTAACCTAATATAGAAAACAATGAGTTGGCAACTTAATAAGAAATGCTGATTGAATATCATGATAAAAGTTGCTAAAAGTAATAAATATGTAGCCATTGTTCTACAAAAATCTTATAAGAGGTTGGAAACCATGAAGACAGTTCTACAACAAATAAACTACTTCGTGCTATAGGTCTAAAAGAAAAAAAAATATTTAAAAACTTTTAAAAGTCATATAATAAAAAAAGGGGAACACTGGTTGTAAAACGTTATTATTACATGCATTTTAAATCAAATGAATCTGATTGAAACTAAGCCAAGATAAATGTTATTAGTGCTTATATGACTCTCCTGTCATCCTGTCACAAGATATATTGGAAGTACTGGACTTAAATTGGAATAGGAATTTGTTTCTTAAATTGTGACGTTTTATTACAAAACATGCAAGAAAAACACCCATGCTATGCGAATAATTGAAAACTTATAGTACTTTTCACATGTATTGTCGGCTACTATAGCAACTTCACGGTTACCTTAGTAAATGGTCGGCTACTGTAGTAAATGGTTAGCTACCTTAGTAAATGATCGGCTACCTTAGTAAATGGTTGGCTACCTTAGTAAATGGTCGGCTACCTTCGTAAATGGTCGGCTACCTTAGTAAATAGTAAGATAAGATAGAAAAGCCTTCGGAACCTTTCCATACTCTCGGACAAATCAAGTAAATACCTAAAATTAATTTCGTGTATACGTGCAATCTCGGAATATATTTTAAGAGGCAACAATTGACAATAAGAGGCAACAATTGACAATAAGAGGCAACAATTGACAATAAGAGGCAACAATTGACAATAAGAGGCAACAATTGA
>JAQFYB010004780.1:0-15396 GCA_034694085.1 Pogonognathellus longicornis
AGACCCAGTGTGACATTAAAAGACCCAGTGTGACATTAAAAGACCCAGTGTGACATTAAAAGACCCAGTGTGACATTTAAAGACCCAGTGTGACAATTAAATACCCAGTGTGACGTTAAGAGACCCAGTGTGGCATTAAAAGACTCAGTGTGACATTAAAAGACCCAGTGTGACAATTAAATACCCGGTGTGACGTTAAAAGACCCAGTGTGACATTGAGAGACTCAGTGTGACATTAAAAGACCCAGTGTGACATTAAAAGACTCAGTGTGACATTAAAAGACTCAGTGTGACATTTAAAGACCCAGTGTGATATTAAAAGACCAAAGTTTACATTAAAAATATCCAAGCAATGAAAGGCTCTTCGATACACTACCGTTCACAAATGTTTCCCAAATATCATATTGTAATACATTTTAATCCGACAATGACATTCATAACGTTATATAACGCTATTACTGACAGAACTCTGAGCACAGCCGTAATAATTGATGTATTACCTGACTACGCTTTTACTTGTTTACTTATTTGAGTACAGCCACTGTATATTATATTAAACGCTTTAACTCTTAAGGTGAGCTTGTTGACGAGAAGGCATAGTTTTTTGTGACTTCCTTGAAAAGGTCTGTTCATAAGTTGGTAGTGGGCGCGAGCTGAACAACAGATAGTTATTTGTAGTTTGCGAACCAAAACAAAGCCACATATGCTATGAATGGCTCTCACATGAAATCAATCCTAGCTTTGCATGTTAAAAGAGTAGGGGAAAATGACAAAATTTTGAGATATGAGAACTCAATTTTGACAATACCTACAGACTTGTGAAACACATCATTGAAAAGCCAATGCTTTTCTCTAAGGCACTTGGAAGCGTTTTTCATAATTTTTTGACTTAAAATGGGTAATTTTACATTCTTATTATGATTATGCGCAGTCAAACACATAAAGACGGATGGGGTATCGCAGCTATCCAAGAAATTATTTTGGAAACTGTACATTTTAAAATTCGTAAAATGAATTTGTTTGATAGATTTATATTATAAATCCAAAAAAATCGAAATTGGTTGCGTTAAATCGTATTTGGTTGTCCAAATATAAATTAAGCGCGAAAAAGGAGTTTCAAAATTTTGAAAAATAGAATGGCATAAATTTATCGACGAAACATTACCCAAGAGATCGCACTCCAGACTAAATTTACGTAACTATTATTTTGAGTAGGTATAGTGGCACTACTTAAGCAAAGTAGTGACATTACTTTAGGTGTCATTTTTATAATAGAATTTGTCTAAGGGCGTCACTGTGTTAAGCTATGCCACTGATCACGCCCTTTCTTTAACTTTTGCATAACCAATCTTTATTTCACGTCTGAAAATTAGAGTTGGATGCCGAAACTAATCATTAAATATCATGACACTTCCTTATAACAAAGATATTGCCATAACTATAATATTATTGTGTTCATTTTTAGATATGGACAAAAGGTCTACCTCACAAAAGACTCAACAAGAGAGCAGGATTGTATGACCATTACATTGCGATATATCTCACTTTTGCAACAAAGATTTGAAAATGCATATCGTCTTCTTTTTCTCCCATTACAGTCCGTCATTACAAGAATAATATTTGCTTGTAATTTCTTGCTGATGACTTCGTATGACAAACTTACTGTACTTGAAATAATTATAATTACATATTTTTCTTTAGTGTTGCTAATCCTTTGGACAACGGTATTAAGTCAAGCAGCAAAACTTCACAAGTCTTTTAGAAGCGTTAAACGCTCATGGAAAGCTCATAATGCATCCAACTCAAACCATTTGAAAATGTTAATTAAAAGCTTTGGACCGCTGGAAATGAAAGTAGAGGATTTTGTTGCAACAGTAAAGCGAGAGTGTGTTTAGATTTATTCTCGTTATTAGTCGCGGAACCATGAAGCTTATGTTTGCACGAAATATGAAATGGCATTGATCAGCATGTTAATCCATACGATCCGAAAATTTAAAAAACATTTACTTTTTGTGTTTACAAATTGTTATCATGAAAACATCTATATAACACTCCCATGCTGTCATCCTATAAACGTGTTTGATTATTAGCTATTGGCGTATTTAGGGGGGACTTAGGGGGCTGAAGCCCCCCCCCCCAATTTTTGGACTTTACACTAGATAAAAACAGTTTTCCTCCCAAACACCACAAAAAGGGCTATTTGTGATAGAATTTATCGAAAAGGACCTTAAGGCTCACAAATCAAAAACGGTTTTATTTCCAAATAAAATACTACAAATTATAAGTTTTCGAATGATGTACTGGTCGTAAAGTATAAGTATGCATACAAATATTTGAAAAACTAATCCACCATATCACCTATTAGAGTTATAAGGTTACATTCAAAAATTACGTTGCAAATTATTTTGCATCGGATTTGAAAATGTAGCCTGATCAGTAATAACGTTCCCAAGTTACAAGATTCAAAACTTCCAATGCCTTTCAAAATACTTTAAAACGGGCTCTTACAGTTGCAGCAACTTTCATTCAAATCAAAATAAAACAGATTCAGAATAGACCTGTAAATTTAAAAAAAAATGAAAGGCAGAACTGGTGGACACATAGTGCACTTTGTAGGGACTATTAGCTATAAGTAACCGAAAAATACAGCGTCCAATAATAGCTTCCCCCTTCTGGGATTATGGGTACTTTTGATATTTTTCACTGGAGAACAGCATTTTCATCTCTCAAACAAACTGGACGTGACTATTTTTAGAAAATGCACAAATAGTAGGGCTACATGGTAAAATTTATTAAAAATTCCAATTCGAAATTTTAGTACTTCAAAAAAGTTTCAAATTTCAATTTTTCATAGAAAATGCAAATTTACCAGACAACTAATTACGCCACACGAAAGATCATGTCAAATAACCTCTTAGCGCACCAACGGGAAGCTATTATTGGACGCTGTATTTTTGTGTTACTTATAGCTATTAGTCCCTACAAGGTGCACTGTGAGTCGATCCGTTCTGCCTTTCATTTTTTTATAATTTACAGGTCTATTATGGATCTGCTCAAATTCGAAATTTTTGGCTTCCTGTTAAGACTAGAGTTGTTCACATTCAGTGCAATAAAAAAGCTTATTTTTATCAGTGTCGTAGTTTGTTTTGCAATTTGAAAATTTCGTAATGATTGTTTCTGCTGATTTCTGCTGTCAAAACTTTGATGTGCATTGTATGCAAAACTTCCACCTCGCTTTCCGTTGCATGTACACTGACAACTAAGGAGGCGTAGGGTAGCTGCTTTCGTAAATATCTACCTAACTTTATTAGCGCATTAAAGTCGCTTTCGTTACCGAGGATAACATTTTTGCCAAAAAAATGCAAAAAATCTCAAATTTTTTGCGCTACGCGCGATATTATTGCGGTTTGAATGATATTGAACTAAATTTGTGCAATATTTGCCAAAATTTGCTACATTTTTCGCGCTACGAGCGATTTTATTTGTATTTCCATGGATTTTGACACAAGTTTACGCAAATTTAAACAAAATTTGACAAATTTTTTTGCGCTGCCTGCGAAAAACTGACTTATATATCTAAGGTTTTCTAAAGGCCCACCCCCAAATGTGTGACCTGGATACGACCCGGGTATTAGCTATATGAAATAAGAAGACATGCTTTTAGTAATTAGGTTTTATTGTTAATCATGTCCTATTTGTGATGAAACACTATTCTATATTATGGCTATCATTTAATCCTCCCATGTGGTTCTATTTGGTCGTTTGTACTCTGTCGTCCAACCAGAGCACTGGGAATGATGAACAGTGTTTTCAACCAAAATAGTGGTTAACACTGTTGAATTCACCTACGACACTCTTTATACTTTTTTGATTTGACATGCAATCAAGGGCGTATTTAATGGTGGGGCCTCGAGGCCCGGGCCCTACCTAGATTTTTCGAACATATACTAGATAAATATGCGTTTTTTACATAATGTAATAACGTAAAACCAATTTCATCAAATAATTTTAAAATGATGTGGAATATCAATAAAATAGCACATAATATGCATGTATTAGATAAGTCCATGACCAAAGTGTCGAATTGGCCTAAAACTGTTGTACAGCTTTTAAAAGAATGTGACAGTATTTTTTACCCATATGCAGTCATAATCTGCTAAAAAATGTATGCTCCCTTTCTGTAAAAACTGCCACGTCGTTAAAGCAGCTAAAAACGTATATTATGAGAAATACCATGGGGGAGAGTAGACTGAATGGCTTAGCTTTAATGAATGTTCACCGAGAAATTAGTTGTGACGTCGAGTCAGTACTTGAAAGTTTTGCTTTAAAAGAAACCACAGAATAGTTTTACACTAATAACATCTACTTCTTTTTGTTTATTCAGAATGGTAAATTAAGTGCCCAATTAAAATTATTGCTATATAATAATTGTTATGATGTCTGTTTTAAACTTGCAAAATAAAATTACCTTTTTTGACTTTCTAAATGACATTTTATGATATAATGAGTTTTGTGTTTTTACAACTTCATATGTCTTTGCCTTATATAAAACATGAAATAGAAGCAGACCAGGCGAATACGAAATGGAAAAACTCAGTCCTCAACTTGTATTCAACGCAGCAAAAGCAACCCTTCTAAACTAATATTATTCTTCATACTCTCCAAATACATCTTAAAATTTGTATACCTTCTCGGTGACTTAATCTGGGACCCACCCATTTCGGCATCCTAGATACGCCACTACATGCAATAAATATAATTTGACAATATTTAAGATATTAATCATGTATGTAAGAATTCAATTTTTCATCCTATTTCTCTAAAGCTGTATTAATTCAAGTTGTGTGTGATTTCATATAATTTATAAGGGTGGATTAATACGGGTCTTTTCATATTTCTAATACTGTTTTAAAATTAGTTCCTATAATATTATAGTAGGTAATTAATTTTCTATTATTACAATGTTCCTTGGTCATTTTTATCATGTCTGTAAAGTTAGAACACGTTTTAAACTTGGTCTGGATTTCAGTACTCAGATAGCAAATATGATATTGCAAGTATCAACACTTTTTGTGGTGCAACTCCCGACAAAACGCTGAATACATCCGACCGCCTGCACATTACACGAGTAGATATAATAAAGTCTAGAAATCATTATGCATGTATGTAATACCAATCAAGCTGATCTCATTATAATATAACTATGTAATAAAATCTAAAATCCACAAATGATTTTTTTCAAATTAATGGCTCATTTAGTGAAAGAAATCTCATATACCAAACGTGACAAGAAGAAAAAAACAATGCAATCGCCTACAAAAATGTATAACACTTAAAATAATAATGTGGCGCCCTTTTTAAATTAATGCACTTCGTGGTGAACAAAATTACTTAAATTCAACTTTTCATGAGACAAATACAATGCAACTGATTACTAAAACGTGCAATAATATTTAAAATACAACTTTTCCTGACAAATGCATATCAGCTTCCTACAAATACTAGTAATGTTATTTAATAAAAAATAAATTGACAAATTTCTAAGTTCAAGGCCATTCGTAATGCAAAACTAAAATTATGCTCAACTTTTTGAGACGTATTCAATGCAACATTTTGAATGGATTTAGACATGGATCAAATGATGCGAACATTTACCATCTCAATTAAATGCAAAGTATAGTAAACTGTGCCAGGAATATTTTGTAGAGAATGTCAACACCGACAAGTCTGCATATGTTGGATCTCAAAATTTGTGTCGGAACAATTTAAATAACTTTAGACAATGCTACGTGTACCTACAATGTCAGGTGAAAGTAAAATAGCCTCTTTGCCATCAAACTGACCAAACTTATTTTGTAGAGAATTTGAAGGCCGGCAATGCTACATAGTTGCGATTTCAAAATAAATGCCAGAACCATACTCAAAAAGACCCAGTGTGACAATTAAAGACCCAGTGTGACATTAAAAGACCAAAGGTTATTAGAAAAATCTAAGCAATGGAAATCTCGTCGATACACTACCGTTCATAAATGTTTCTCACATATGAAATTGTAATACATTTTAATCCGACAACGACGTTTATTTGGCATTTAAGAATGGAGTCGACTAGACCAACGGTCAACTCAGTCTTTCTTGATGGAAATTTAGAGTTATAGTGTCGATTCAATAAATTTGTAATAGTTGATGTATTACCTATACTAAGCTTTTATTGATTTACTTGTTTAAATGTCGACAATAACTGTGTATTATATTAAACGCTTTAGCTCTTTCTTAAATACCATATAAGTATAATATACTAATATAAGTATATATATATATTATATAGTGTTCTACTAAAGTAATAAACAACAGGTTTTAAAGTGCAAGTTCACATCACGCTTACACGGGCTCCTAACACATGCACGTGTACATTTGAATATTCTTTCCTGTTTTGATAGAGGTCAAAGAAAGAGAAAAGGACTTAGCTTATAAATATCTCCAACCCATTTTATGTAACAATTTTGTAATGGAACTACACTCTGTGCAAAGGTTTACACTTAGTAATACTAGTTTGGTAAACCGTGTTTGATATTACTTTCATGAACACGTACTTCCTTTAAACGCTAATTTAATTTAACTTAAGCTAACTCTTATACATAAAAAATCGAATATAAGAATACCTATAGCACTGGCGTAGCCAGGGTAGAGAAGCAAAGGGGCACTCGTCCCCCTTCCCCCGAAATCCGGAAATTTTTCGCGCTATGCGCGAATTAAGGTATTTTAACCCTAAAAGCACCGTGGGTGTGCCGCGCGGAACATTCTGATTTGTCAGTTAATATTTCAGTGAATATGCTAAGTTGGGTTTCCAAGTTATTGACTTTTTAAGTTAAATATGCTTGCCAATTATGATGGAAAAAAATCCGAAATATTTGGCCTCCAACGTAGACAAATTAATTGTTTTCTAAAGCCAACATTTGAGGCACCCCTCTCCATGCATGCCAAGGATAGAATGGGGCACTCGAGATGCCCCAGGCTGCTCGAGCAGTGGGGAATATATTGGTGTTCCGCTTACACCCACGGGTTTATAGAGGCAAAAAGAGCTCGGTGCTTTTAAGGTTAAGTTCGTTTTTGCTAAATTCGATAAACTTTTCAAGCTTCGCGCGAAAGTGATTACATAAATGCTTCATATTTTGAGGTCCCCCCAATCTAATTATGGCTACTATTATGACCTGTAGGTACATCTTTCCATAGCATTTATACCCTGATTCGCCTTTGTTCCTTGTATTGAAAATGTAGTTTCTTATTTTACAAAACTCAAAAGGCATACCTACCTAAACAATCTAATAATATATGGTGTAAGTAAAGCTTTCCACATTATTCTTTCTCACGTATTCAGACTTATCACACCTTTTTATGTGATTCAAAAAGTCAGATTTTAAAAACGTTGTTACAAAAACATCTTAAATTTTTTTAATTTTTATGCAGAAAATCGTATATTGGTATTTTATTTTTTGATATTTATTATACACATGCGATTAAAAGAATAAGTGATAATTAAAAACATCTAAATTCAGCATTTTGAGGAAGGGTATTGTCGGGTTAAAGTCTAAATGGGTGTTTACTCTGGTAATTAATTCTATAGAATAAGTGAACTAATAATTAAGTGTTAATAAATATATAGGTATTATTTGTACTATTTACCTGCATATGAAACTATCAGTAGAATTTACATAATTTACATAAAAAAAGCAGTTTGAATTATACAATTTACTCTCCAGTCTCTATAGGATGGTCAGGCTGCTCACTAAACACGTTACGTAGTATTAAAGATTTGAAGTATATGGGTCCCATGGGCAGTTGGCAGATCAAACAGGCAATATAAGTTTTAAATGCTCTAATTTCTTTTATTAACGAAAATTATTTTTAAGAGTCGAGATACTTTGTAGTAAATAAAAAGGAGCCTAAAAGTTTTAGCAATATAATTTTGCGTTGATCTCCAACAAAGCAACTGTAGACGTGAGATGGGTTCCTGTTTCTCCTTTTTCGGATTTAAGGCAATCATTGTCTGGTGTGATTTTCTGGGAGCATCTCCTTATTCCTGGAATTACGCCACTGGAAAAAGTATTTACCTTTCCACTTCGAGAACTGCAAAAGTCAAATGGTTCTCATTTATTGCAAGTCTGTTCTTTTATGCTTTGTATCTGGCAATGCGAGCACTATGGGAAAAACAGTCTAAAAATAATTTAGGATCTTCTCTGTGCACCATATTTTTCTTCATATGCTGCGAGGGACTCACTGTGACATTTGCCAGCATAGCAAATAAAGAAATATTTGTGGTGTCAACCAATTACATGATCCATCGTTTTCAAAATATTCAAGGTTTTAATATAAATCTCTATTACTAGCAAAGATCAATTTAATATGATTACCTACATTGTAATGTATAAATAAAGATGATTTATTCATAAACTTTGTTTTTTTATAGCCACACTATGGAAAACAAAAAAAATAACATTTGGTGTTTTGGAGATTTTAATTTATTGCCTACTGATAATTGCAATTTTCTGGCCAACCGTCGTTATGGTGGTGTACCTGTGGAAGCCGGATTGGCCCACTTGGCCCGTGAAAATGCTCGGTCTATCTTCATTTCCCGAAATGGTTGTGTATGTAATATTTGGTGCATTCTTAATGCGTACTATATACTGCCTAATGGCACATAACTGTATGATGGCAGTAATTGTGGTTGTGCTAATCGTTAACTCTGTACATTTAATGCAGGAACTTAGGTGATTATTATTATTTAGAACGCAAAATAATATTGACATGTATGTATTTAGAATGTGGTAACATATTGCCTGTCTTTATATAGTTGCGGTATGGCGGAGTACAAATCTGAAGACGCTCTGCGTGATCCGTCTTCTCTCCGACAATTATACCTGGAGTTTCATATCATCGTGAAATGTTGGAATGAGTTCATTTTGAATGTGTTTGTTGCGGTTCAATTTGTTGTCAAAAAAATTATTTACTTTTCTAACTTTGTATGGATACGTCAGGCCTCCGGATTTGAATCGCAATTTCTGATTCTAATTTTTTTATTTTCAATTACCATTACTATCATTTGGTCGCTTTTACTGTATTGTTTGTCAAGTATTTATCATTCGCAGTTGAAAATGATTACATCGTGGAAACATTGTAAATTTGAAAATGAAATTGAAAGAAGGGCATTTAGGAAATATTTAGCTTCATGTAAACCCTCTTGTTTGTGTAATTTACAAAGGCAAAATGTCTTAGATTTCTTTCATGCTATGAGTAGAGGAACGATCGCAATGCTTTTAGCGGTGGAATCGGTAATTAAAGCTATAATTAAATTAACCATCAAAATGTTTTAAATAGACAAGTATAACTGTAGTATAATAAGTACGACACCCTTACTAATAATAACGTAGTATAATAATAACTTAGTATAATAATAATGTAATTCACAATGGTTTCATATGTACCACGTCAAATGACTTTTCTTGTCACCCTGCATCGCAATAATAATAATTGACTTTCCCGTATTAAGTTAGTTTTCACGGTAAGTAGTAAACAGCAGGGCATGTGTCTCTGTTCAACAGTAAGGGCACCTTGTTTTGATAGAGGTAAAAAAGAGAAAGGAAATCGGCTCATTAATAATGACTGCCCATTTTGTGTCCCAATGGCAATAATATTTTGATTTTATGCTTGCTTCGCTATTGTACATTTCCTAAGAGGAAGGTTACCCTTATTTACATACATACAAAAAATAAATGTGTATATATCAAGTGTTCTTCTTCAAACTCCTCTTCAAATAATTTTTTACAGCATTCAATCACGTACTCAAACTCAGATGTAAAAAATGATGTCTCTGTCTTCTGTGAAAATTGTGAGGAACAGCATTTATTGGTCATTTATATTTGGAATTCTACCTTATGTATGGGATGAACAAGATCAAGTGATAATTAAGCACACATCAAAATTCCACATTTGGAGGTGCTACATTACACAGTTTTGTAGTTTTATTCATTTCACGGCTTGTATTTTACGAGTATTTTATATTTTCGTGGTTCAAAACATTAGGATTTCGAATAATTACATCAGTGTGGCCGCATCGTTTGTATTTCTGTTGTTCGCGCTGCACATTTACTTCATTACAATAAAAAGTGACGATATAATTCATTGTACAAACACTTTCATGCTGTTTCTGCGGTCCTTTCCAGGTAATTTTATTTTTATTTTTGTGAAATCAAAATCAGGATCATGTAATTTGTCAAAACTGTTACAACTATCTTTGGTTGTGAAAAATGTAATATACAACTTACTTCACTAAAAGAAGTTCTAATTATCTTTTTGAAATATTGAATTTAAATGAAGTTCAATTTTTATTGTGTAGTTTAAAATTGTATTAATTGCCAGTAAAATAAGTAGTTTCTTTTTTATGAAAATGTTGTAGCAAACTATTGCAAAAATCCAAGGACAAATTTGGCATGGAAACTGAACGCCTTAATTAAATTGTTGATAATTGGAGGATACATTGTGGCTGCAGTATTTGTATTATATTATTACCAAAATACGGATACCATTATTTTTTTGTCAAGTACTGTTGCACATGAGAATCGTCACTGGACATTCATTGCTTCATATGGAATCGCAATGATGTATCTCTTCTTTGGCATAGCAGCTTATATCCATTTTGTGTCGTACGGGGGTATATTGATGGCCTTCGCTACATTGAAATTTACAAAAGAAATTAAGTGAGTTAAAATATATTTTATTGATTGATTTTCCGATGAATGGTCCTTTCAAACACCGTGTGTATACAAATCATAGCAAAAGAATATACGTAGATACACTGTGATCGGTTTCATGATAGAACGGTCAAAGGCGAATGGCAAAAAGGGTCAAAAGACATAAAAGTCAAGACAATTGCAGTCAAATATAAGGACTAATAATACAATGTATATAAATATTAGAGTCAATGAAATAAATCCACGACAAACAAGTTATGAAATTAGATAAATCAAGGTACTGCTTGTTTCCTTCGACAAATATGGAAATAGGAATTTTGGGATCCTAGATCCCCAGGAAATCTCCCGAGAAACCCCCACTAGGGAATGTGAGAAAGCTCAAGGAATTTGAGAAATTCTAGGAAATGAAGCCGCGCCCCAGAAGGGGGCGAGGCTGAATTTGAGGATATTAGGGGAATCCTAGAAAATCCAGCCATGTCACCGAAGGGAGCGGGGCTAGAATTCAGGAATGTGGGCCACAACCAGGATATTCAACCGAAGTTTTTAGGAATCGGGCCAAATTGATCAATTGTATCATCGCTCCAATTTGATGGATTTTAATTTAGTTTTGACCTACATAAGTTCGTATTAGTATTTAATACAGACTTAGCTAAATTCCTTATACGGAATAACCTATATTCGGATTTTGCCTTCGCAGAAACCCATTTTTTTAAATGAGGTATTATTTATATTATTACTAAGTATACTAATTGTAAAATAATATTGTAAGCTAATAATGTATATAAGCACTGACTTTTTTAAAGGGTATCATTTAATCCTCCCATTCGAATATGATTTTTTTAACTAAATACATTTCCTATCATTTATTTGTTTATTCAAGTGTTATGGTAACTTTGTTATATCCTCGTTGTTTGTTATACGGATGTGGCAGGGTATTTAACGATTAATTTCGCCATCCCAATTTAATTTTAAAGTTCTAAACAAATTAGGACTAATTCTAAAATACACTATGATAATTCAAAAGTTAAAGTAAGGGTATACTTGATCTTTCCTTGAACTTTTCCATCTTCCCGCTAACGAGAAAATAATTAAAAATGAACAAAAATGATGCTCATATCTCTGTTTTCATTCTTTGTGTAACTTCCTGCATAACATGTCGCACATGTATGCAGGCTGTACGTATACCTTTATTAAGATCAAGAGCTCTCCTCTGCTCAGCATAAGTGCTCTGTCTTGATAGAGTTCATATACTTATGTGGTTTCTAGTCCCACATAATTTAGAATCACTTGTATATAATATCATAATATTGAGTAAGCACTAAAGTCCAGGAAAAATGAAAATATCGGTGTGCTCATTCTTTTTATTTTTCGCGTTAGATAAAAGTTTGAAATATTGATAAAGAGATCAAGCATTCCCTTAATTAAATTTTTCAAATTCATTGTGTATTTTGCGTCTGAAAAATTAGACTTAATTAATTCCCGAAATTAATTGTTAAATATGCATGACACTTGCTTATAAAGAATATATAGCCATAACTAATTTTCTTGTGTTTATTTATAGATATGGTCAAAAGGTCTACCTCACGAAAGACTCAACCAGAGACCAGGATTCTTTGACCATTTTATTGCGGTCTGTCTCACTTTTGCAACAAAGATTTGAAAATGCATTCCGTCTTTTGTTTCTCCCAGTACAGTCACTCATTACAAGAATAATATTTGCGACAAATTTCCTGCTGATGACATCGTATGACGAACTTACTGCGCTTGAAAAAATTATAATTATATATTATTCGTTGGTGTTGTTAATCCTTTGGACGACGATATTAGGTCAAGGAGCAAAATTACACAAGTCATGTAGAAGCGTTAAACGCTCATGGAAAGCTTATAATGTACCCAGCCAATATTCTCGGAAGCATATGAAAATGTTAATTAAAAGCTTTAGACCGCTTGAAATGAAAATAGGGGACGTTGCAACAGTAAAGCGAGAGAGTGTGTTTAGATATATTCTAGTGCTTAGTCGCGGAACCATGAAGCTTCTGTTTGCACGAGATATGAAATGGCATTGACCATCATGTTTGATACACGTGAAACGTAAAAAACATATAAAAACAAATAATTATAATATAAAAAATTATAACTTCGTATTAAGTATCCCAAGAAAAGTGTCATGCTATTTAACGACTGATTTCGGCATCCAAGTATAATTTTTTCCTAGTTTAACTTTTTCATTATAATGCTGTATTTTTTATTGGACTTGGATGCCGAAATCAGTCGTTAAATAGCATGACACTTCCTATTAATGGGAAAAATGTAACTACGTCAATTGTTCTTGAAGTATTGTATTACTTTAGCACGTTTAAACAATTGGGGTATGTGTATCTGTTTACCATTATTTGTGCTGGATTCGCTTCGTAAGAGCACTATGATGGGAAGCTGGGGATAATATTAATTGTAACTTTGGTAACTAATAAAATACCCAGTTTTGTGGTTTGAGATCCACAATAGTAATAACTGAACTAGCAAATCATGTAATGCCAAATGTATTATTAACTATGAGGATGATATTCGTTTAATGTAAGAAGATTCTAGGTTTCAGTTCTAGGTCACACAATTGTAACTAACTTTAAAGTGAATGTATAATGAGTATAATATTATGAGTTAAAGTAAATGATACAATACCAGGACCCCGTTGAGAGTTTGCTGCAAAGAATAGTGTTCGTAGTTATTTATTCACAGGGCAAGTGTTGAGTAGAGACACAGAATGTATAACTTGGAAATTATGTGAAATTATGAGAATACTTATGTTATGAATTATATTACTTATACAAAGCAAGAGAGTAATTTAGAAGTGACAGCTGGATCGTAGAGTCGAAGAGCAACTGAAGTTTCCGAGGTCCGAATACTGAGACGAAGACATCAGATTTGTGAAGGCTGGGAATGCGCATGCTTGAGCGTAGCCATCTTCTTGCTAGATTGAGATTAGCTTTACTGTATGAACTGTAGTAGGAACACTCCGTGACAGCACTTTGTTTTGATAGTTAAAAATGGGAGAAGAAATAACCTCATTAATAGTGACCGCCCATTTTGTGTCCCAATGCTAATACGTTTTTGATTTTATGCTTCCTTTTCTGTTGTAAATTGCCTAAGACGAAGGTTACCTTTACATTATCTACACAGCCTACACAAAATAAATGTATACAGCTTTCTTCGTCAAACTCCTGTTCAAATAATTGTTTTACTGGATTCAGAGCAAGTATTTGATTTGATTTGACTCTACTTTATTTGATTTATTTAACACTAGCCATTTCTAGACTGTTCTCTTCCAGGTGTCACAATAAAACCTTCACCAATCCACTATATATTTCATTTACCACAACAGTAATAAGAATTTCTTAACTTAACGTAAAAATGCAATAATAATTTCCATAAATTAAATTACCTACATAAATATTGGGGCGATAACCAAATTTTAATTTTACAGATTGGGATATCCGAATTTTAATTTATATTTATGTCGGGAACCCTTCATATTAGGGGAAAACGCAATGTGATATTCAAACTTTTAAAGGTAAGTTTTTTAAAAGCTTAGTTTAGGAAATAGTTTTTGTGGTACCTACCTAAAATACTCAATAAGTAAACGGAATGTGCATTGGAGGTCGAGACGGGGAAGGTGAAGAATGTTTTCAAGGTATTAGCAAGCGGCAGGTCGTTTGGGCATATGTCACTGATTATCATTATTGATGTGCAGCATTCGCGTGTAAGGCCAGCTTGTTTAGATAGAGGTTAAAACAGAGAAAGGAAATTGGCCTCTTAATAGTGACTGCCCATTTTATGTCCTAAAGCTAATATATTTTTATTTGATGCTCGATTGGCTATTGTATATTATATATTATCTACGACAAATGTTACCTCTACCCTACATACATACCTACACAAAATGAATGAGTATATATAAAGCTTTCTTCTTCAAAATTGTCTTCATATATTTGTTTTACAGATTTTATCACGTATGCAAACGTGGATGTTAAAATGCTGTCTCTGGCGTCTGTCAAAATTGTGAGGAACAGCATTTATTGGTCATTTATATTTGGACTTCTACCGTACACATGGGATGATAAAGATCAAGTGATAATTAAGCACACATCAAAATTCCATATTTGGAGGTGCTACATTACACAGTTTTGTAGTTTTATTCATTTCACGGCTTGTATTTTACGAGTATTTTATATTTTTGTCGTGAAGAGGATTAGTATTTCGAATAATTACATGAGTGTTGTCACGTCATTCATATTTTTGTCGTTTGCGCTGAATGTGCTATCCTGTATATTAAATAGTGATGAAACGATCCATTTTACAAATACATCCATCGTCTTTTTTCGCCACTTTGCAGGTATTCTGATTTTCTATTTATGTGTTGCACTTTTGTTACATCAGGAATTTGTTCTTAATCAGAAACACGAATAAATTCTTCTTAGCCCGTCTTTTACCCAACCACTACATTTGTAGTTTCTTAACTTTGATTTAAATGAATCAATGATTTCTTTCACCAGGTAACTTGCACACTCCCTCCCCCTAAACTGCACACGTATTATGTGCATGATACCAATCTAGTTGAGTAAAGAATGGGTTTATCAGAATCACATATAATTTC